>APFE030431900.1:0-12648 GCA_000404065.3 Pinus taeda | reverse complement strand
AGAGGATAATCTTTGTTCTAAAAAGTATTTAAGGCTATCATGATCCATTTTTACCTTGAAGTGTCTTCCCATGAGGTAAGGTCACCATTTCTTAAGTGCATGTAGTATTGCCAACATTTCCTTTTCATAAATAGCTTTGTGTAAATACTTTCCCATGATTGGACGACTTTCGAAAGCAATGGGTCTTTCATCTTGCATTAAAACAACACCAATTCCATTTCTTGAAGCATCACATTCCACAATATAGGTTTTTGTGAAGTCCGATGTAGCTAAGACTGATGCTTGGCACATTGCCACTTTAAGATGTTCGAAGGCCTTTGTTTCTTCTGGATTCCATGAAAATGCATCTTTCTTCAGTAATGTTGTTAGAGGTGCTGCTATTTCCCATAATTTTTAACAAACTTGTGATAATACCCTGTCAACTAGAGAAATCCTTGCAGATGCTTTATGAATGTGGGGATTTTCCATTCCTTAATGGCTTTAATTTTGCTAGGGTCTACCTTAATACCTTCATGAGATACAATATGACCCAGATATTCCACCTCTTATACTCCAAAGAAGCATTTGGATCTTTTTGCATATAATTGTTTCTCCTCCAATAGTTGTAGGACCCTGTCAACATGTTCAACATGATCCTTCTAAGACTTGTTGTAGATTAGTATATCATAAAAAAATACTAATGCAAATTTTATAAGGAAGGGTTTGAAAATGGAATTCAATAAACCTTGAAATGTAGAAGGTGCATTGGTAAGGCCAAAAGGCATGACCAAAAATTCATAATGACCCTCGTGAGTCCTAAATGCTATTTTCGGAATGTCTTCAGTCTTCATTTTGATTTGATGATATCCTAAACAAAGATCCAACTTGGTGAAGTAAATTGATCCATGCAATTCATCCAATAATTCATCAATGATAGGAATGAGAAACTTATCTTTAATAGTGAGCTTGTTGAGCTCCTTATAATCTGGACACATGCGCCATGATACCTCCTTCTTGTGCACCAATACTACTGGAACAGAGAAATATCTTTGACTAGGTTGAATTATACCAACCTCTAGCATTTCTACAACCATACGTTCAATTTCACTCTTTTGGGCATAGGGATATCTGTACGGCCTGATGTTTGGAGGAACACTTCCTAGCATCAGATGAATGGCATGATCATGATCAAGAATAGGTGGGAGACCTTTGGGAGTCTCAAATACCTTGGAATGATTGACTAAGACTTTTTGGAGATCTGGAGAAATAGATGATTTCGATGTGGAAACATCTAGCGAACATAATTGTGCAATTACACCTCTTTGTTCCTTTCTTAGAAGCTTTGTCATACCATTAGAGCTTATTACCTTTCCCGGTTTCCCTGCAATACCCCTTAATTCAACTTCCTTTCCTTCCATAGAAAATTTCATGAAAAGTTCTTGAAAATTAAAAGCTATTGTACCCAGGGATTGTAGCCATTGGACTCCTAGTACAACATCAGCCCCTCCCATTGGAATGGAAAGCATTGGGCTAGTCAATACATATTCTACCATGAATAGCTTGATATTATGGCACTTTCCAGAGCAATTTACTATTTCTCCATTTTCAACCATCACTTGGCACTCTGGTATTGGATATAGGAAGCAATTCAATTCTTTTTCTACCTTACAATGAATAAAATTACGGGTACTTCCAAAATGAATCAACACTATTACCTTTTTCTTCTTGATTTGTCCTTCTATCTTGATGGTTTGAGGAGTGGTAATTCCACCCAATGGATTACAAGACATGTTTGGACTCATTTCTTCTTTATCTAGGCTTTGTTCCTAGAGTATATCCTCTTCTTTTGACCTTTCTTGCTCCTTTTCTTCTTCCTCTTCACAATCTATGTAGAATAGTTTCTTCTCAACAAACTTATGACCTTTAGTGTATTTGCTATCACAACTATAACAAAACCCTTTTTCTGTTTTTTCTTCCAATTGTTGTGGTGTCAACCTTATAGGTTGTGGAAGACTAGGGGCAACAACACTTCCATCTTTATAGTTGTGGGTGGTATGCTTCCTGGTTGCCATAATTTTGCTTTCCATTTTTCTTGCTAACCTGAATGCCTTCTCTAATGAATCAAGTTCCCAAAGGCGAACATCATGTTGGATACTATCCTTTAAAGTCCCTATGAACACATCAATCCTATGCTCCTCTGGAATATTTTTTACCCTTATGTTCAATTTTTGGAACTCTTCAATGTGCTCCATTATTGAACCCTTTTGTTTGAGACTTATCAAGTGGCTAAAAAAAGTGTTGCTTTTTGTATCCTCATAATGTGCTATCAATTATTCCATAAAAATTTCCCAAATGATAATTTGTTTATGAGAGCAAATCCATTGATACCATACAAACTTATTTGGTTCCAAATATAAAGTTGCAATACATACCTTTTGTGTGTTTTGTACATTATTGAGATCAAGAAATTGCTCCATTTGTAATATCCATGTTGCAGGATCCTTGCCATCAAACTTCCTCATATCGATTTTTGGAATATGGTGGGTCTTAGATCCAACATTAGAGTCTATGAAATCATGATTAATATTTCTTTTGTTTGCCTCATGAGTTTCCTTTACTACCCTTTCACCATTTGTAAGTATTTCTTGTAGAAAATTTGTCAAATATGTCTTCAAATCTTCCATGTCTGTGTTCAAATATTTCTTCAAATTTGCCATGTCTCTCTTCAAAACTATCTTCAAATCTATCTTCAAATCATCCATATTAGCTTCCATGCCCTTTATCTTAGATTCCATGCCATTTATCTTAGCTTCTATCAGCTTTTGTGAGAGTGACATTTGTTGCACTTGGTCTTGTAATTTTGATATATCATGTAGCATTTCTTCCTCTTCTTCATGAGTCATGCTAGAGCTTTCAGGTTGCTTACTAGGTGTTTGCATTTTCTTTCCTCTGGGCATCAGTTACCAATAATAATGCTCTACTATGCCATTTGACTTCCTTCAAAATAATTTTTCAAACCAAGCTTAAGCAAAAATTTAAAAAAATCTACACACCTTTTTTCACTTTGTATGAGCTTGATATTACCTCTGATGTATCTCTGTAATTTCGGATCATCCAGTTCTAAAATTGTGATTTTTAGTATCCCTCGGTGTCCTCTTTCCAATGCCACTAGTCTGATCCAAATTGGATTCTCCAAGGAAGAGTTATGCCAAATCTCCCATAGTGACCTGATTATAGACTAATTCAGTAAAGCAAACTTGTACGACATGCCATGTGTCCCTGTTTCAATTTTTGGCTCTAAAAAATATATACAAGAAATTGCAATCTGTCATCTTTCTGTACCTTCTTACAAAACTTCAATCTGATGCTCAGAGAGAAAGTTATGACGATTTTCCCAAGTCACCTGTTTGGAATGTAATTCAAGAGTCTACAAAAAGACCAACTTCCTTAGATCATATCTCCACAAATATAGCGCAAAAAGCTTTGAAATTCGGATCCAAGGTTCAGTACGATTTCATCTCAAATGGGTTTTTTTTCACATCTAAAACGTAACAGAAAAAAAAGTTATAGCAAAAATGCCACGATGACTTATTTGGAGCAGCGAAACCCTAGAATCCAAAGCTCTGATACCAAATGTTATGAAACCAGCTCACAAAAAGATAGAAAGGATAGATCAACGCCTTAGAATTCAGTCTCTTCGAGGGGGCAACCTCCTTTACATTACACAAATGAATGATTCTTTAATGATTCAAATGACAAAACCTCCTTTCTATATATAGGATTCTAAGGAGTCACAATATAACTCACCTAACCTAACAATAATAATGTAAATGCACAAAAATAACAATAGAGGGATTCTATGGGGCACAGTGATAACAATATGTGGACAATAGGGGAACAACAATATTAATAAGGGATATAACTACAATAGTAATGGGGTAATCACTAGTATTATAGGGACCTAATAGAATTCTTATTGTTCTCTGATGACCAATGAGGTCCAAAATATTACAAGATGTTGGTTTCCTACATCATCAAGTTTCTGCAATGCAAAACTGAATTTGTCTACTTGATAATAGAGAAACATATAAATCAAAATAGAGGTGTAATTAAGCACCTGTTCTATAGGAAAATTTATGAACTGTTCATGAATACTACCTTCCAAGAATTGACTGAAGTTAAACACCAAGGAGGGCTTGCTGCCTATGGAAAATATGGTGAGGAATCCTAAAATGGGCTCATCTACCCACTGATCAGAATAATAGCCTAAAATGTAGGAGATCATGGATATAATTTGCATGGCCTGATCAAGAAAGATGGAAGAGGGATATGGAGGATTATTTTTGGGTAATTGGGCATTTTTTGGCAAGAAAATCTCAAAAATTTTGGTTTTGGTGGCAAAATTCATCTTTTGATAAATTTGGGTAAGGGCTTCTAAGGAGAAAGGAGAAGCATTTTCCACAGTGGGGGACAACATCATTTGGTCAATGGAATGGGCTTTAATTGTGAAAGGAATGTCACCTATAGGGGCAATGATGGCTCTTTGGGTAGGGACATAAAATGCTTGATATCTTTTGGTAAATTTTGGGGCTTGGAATGTTAAGGGGAAAATATAATGGGGCAGGTTGGACTCCCAAAGCCCAATTTCATCAATTGTTTTTGTGTGTTTATCTTTTAGCCAACAAAATAACTCAAGAAATTCACAGTCACATTGAGCTTCATTTATCCTGTAATACCTATTAGCTAAAGGTATATGATCAAAATCTACAGAAGGGGAAATTAAAGGATTGATAGGTTTATCTTGAGTCTTAGTTTTTGGAGGCATGACTATAAAAATCTGAGAATATGATGAATTTGTAGAAGCACTTACCAATCATAGTAGAATAACGGACTATCTGGTGAAAATGAAAGGAAATGTCAACTTCTGTCGTGATTTGGTCACAAAAAAACTCTAAAAGTGATCGTTGTGGAAAATTGTGAATAATAGAAGACAAAGAGTAAAATGCAAGAGAGCGACAGAATGAGAAAGAAAGAAATGAAAGGGATTGGTTCAGCAAGTTTTAAATGTTGCAGCGAATTGCCCCATTGAAATGGCACGGGACCATTAGGCCTAAATGGTTACCTGGGAGAAATTGAATTTAATGCAAAATGGTCTCTTTAGCTGGGAAAGAATTTAATTTGTTTAACAGTCATGCAACATGGTGAACGAAGAGTGGTGGAGGAATTGTGGTGGGGCATGGTAGAGAAGATGAGGGAAAGTGGTTTCCAAAGGAGGTAATGGGCAGTTTATGGTTTTGGTGAGTGGGGGTGTGAAATCACGAGGATGCAACACATAAGGGATGGGGCCTAGCAAGATAAGCTACATTCCCCCCCCCCCCCCCCCCCCCGTCGGGCAGTAAAGGTAGGATGGAGAGGGGGGAATGAAAGTGGATGAGGTCTATTGATCATGTGCAGGATCAAATCCCGATGCTTTCAAACTATCGAACATTAACCATAAATGAAAAAATAGCTTTGTCCATTGCGCCTTTTGACCTTTGCTTCCCAACTTGGGACAAGGGAATATGAAACATATGAAAGACTTTACCAATAGTGCACATATTTTCCTTTTCACCATATCCTTAAAAGTCAGGATAAAAATTACATATACATATATTTGCAAAAATGATCAAATCTACCTACCCATGACTAAACTAGCATTTTTTATTCTTTCTTCTAGGGTGCACTTAGACTAGTAAACCCACTTTATTTTCTTTTATACAAAATGAAAAACTACCTATCCCTTTCCTTATCTTATATCGATCTAGATTAAACAGTTGGAATAATGGAATTTTCTACCTAACTAGTGATTTACCCAGATTAAACTGTTGGGTAAGTCATTATTCTCTAACTTAATTGACATAAATTTAAAGAAGTTTAATCATGATTACACTGTATGATTAAACTAAAAGCTAGTGATTGTGGAATTTTGAACAAGTTGCACACAACTTTTTATTTTTCAGTAATGAAGCAAAACTATCTCTGAGTAGTGGCATTTAGACTCGCAACACTTTCAGCATTATTCTTTTTTTACTTTTCTTTCTTTTGGTGGAGTTCAATATTTTTCTTTTTTTCTTTTTCTTATTTATACCCTCTTTTCATTTTTCAATTCTTTTTTCTTTTATTTGGAAATTATTAGCAGATTGACAAGTATTTACAAAGTAAGGTTCCTAAGATATAATACTCAATTGCTTTGAGATCCTATAAATTATGGGACCCTAAAATTTGGGATAGATCTAGTAAATTTAGGGTTGTAATGAACGATAGCTATCGGTTAGGATATTGCTATAAAATTTTATAACTTTGCGGGTTAAGTCCAAACCCTAGAGGAGGATTCCCAATATATCGTGGAATAGCCTGTGTAGTTGGAATTAGGATTCCACTAGGGTAACTAGGGTGAACCATACTAGGTTGAGGTTAAACAGGGACTTGATAAGTATGGCCAGGGTATTGTTGACTCTAGAAATGTTGAATTTGACCCATTTGACCTAAGTAATATTTCCCCTATACAAGTTGAGCTTGCAAAGGTTTACCTTGAACAAATTGACTTTGAATAGGTTGACTTAAGATAAACTGACCTTGAAAATGTTGGTTTTGGAAATCTTGACCTTGAAATGGTGGACTTTGAAAAAATTATCCTTGAAAAGGTGGAACATGATAAGCTTGACCTTCAAAAGGTGGGCTTTGGAAAGCTTAGCCTTGAAAAGGTTCTTGCATTATTCCTATACCAAGTTTTTCGATAGGAATATTTGGTGTAGAATGGAAGGAAGCACCAGTTTGATAAGAAGAAGCCTGAGGGATTTCCTGTGTAGTTTGAGGAATAGTTATCTGAGGGGTAACTTGAACGGTCATTTCTGATACTCCCGGGATAGGTGTCTGAGGTGAACTTGGAACTTGCTACGAAACAAGTGTCTGAATAGGTGTTTGAGGCACACTCTGAACAAGTTGTTATATTTCTTGTTGAACAGGTTATTGGATTGGTTTTTGAACATGTGTTTGAGGAATTCCTTAGATAGATTGCTAGATAGGTACGACAATACTTGGAATAGGTATTTGAGGAATAGCTTGTCTCATAGGTTGAATAGGTTGATAAATTGGCATTTGTGGAGCAACTGGAGCAAATTGTTGAGCAAAAGAAAGGTTCCAAATAGTGTTCATCTAAGGGTAAGGAGTACCAATCAAAGTTCGAGGGATGATAGGATTACCTAGACTGGGCTGAGGTATCTGACCATATGTTCCAGTAAAAGGTTGACCTACAACCGTAGGATAATATCTCACAACAGGTTATCCTCTAGGTGGAGGATAAGTTGGTTGCCCCCCATGTAGGTAATAAACACCAGCTGGGGTTACTTGAGGGTTACCTAAGTTACCAGATACCATGTGAACATATTCATCTGATGTCATACGCGCTTCAAGTATGGATGTCATGCTCTGGAAAATAGATGTAGATAGACGACATGACCATGTAGTAGGCTGAGGAGATAGAGTAGCTCCTAAAAAAGTCTCAGTGAGTGACTGGTATCCAGGAGGAAATGACAAAACACCATAGAATAGTGATTCTGAGGAGTTGATAAACATAGATGAATTAGTAGGATGGGTCCCAAGAGGAACTTCTGACATGGTTCTTCTTAGTGAATAAAAAGGAATGCGGTGAGATAGAAAACTAGGACTTGAAAAGTTAAAAGGGGTAGAAAAGCAAGGATCAGGTCGAAAAGGATTGAAAGGAACTCTTGGAAAAACCCTTGGATCAAAAGGCTCACCAGTGCTTGTTGAAAATGTGCAACAAGAAATGCTAAATTTAGAATGTGCTAAAATAGCATGTCTAAAAATAGCAGTTTGGCCAATGAGGTCATTGGCCACCTTGAGTGAGAGGTGAAACTGCTAAAAATAGAAAGTTCTAAAAATAGCATTTATGGGTCCCTTCCTATTTATAACAGTCCCTAGTCTATTTATAGGAAGTAAAATTAATCTTGGTCTTAACAACAGTTGAAAATATTAATTAATGAATTTAGTTGAGTTAATTAGTTAAGGAAATTCGAATTTGAAGTCTTTGTGAGCATGCACATGAGTTGTCCCACTGATTGAGGAATTTATCCTTAATTTCCTCCACTGATTGAGGGAATAAGTATGAGTTCTATAATGAGAGAATTAGTTGACTTAGTTCTAAATAGTCAAGTCCAGTTAGATTATTTTAACAAGTTGTTAAAATAATAAAATATAGTTTGTTAATGATTGCATGCATGACAACTATTATTTTAGATAACTGAGGATTCACTCATGGATAACTATTGCATGTCAGTTCAGACAGAGACCCAGTTGAGATCAGAGAAGGGATAGTGTACTATCAATTGGATGAATATTTTTCCTATAAGGGAAGCTCATCCATGATGAGGATTTATCTCCTTCAAGTTTGTGCAGTTATTTCAGAGGTCAGTGTTGTGTGTGAGGTGATAATCACACAGGTTGCAGCTGGAGGACCCAGGAAAAATTGTGCATAGAAATAGGAGGCTTGGAGGGTAGAGGAGAAGGTTTGTGAGAAGAATTTGACAGTTTTTGAGCAGTAGAGGAATTGTATTGATAGCTGGATAGCTTCTAAGCTAAGGCTTTGTGTAGTCTGGACTATATTTCCACTTGTATGATAATATAGAGATGGGGTTTTAGGTAAGTGCTTTCCCTGGGTAAATTCTTTGTGTTATGTGTGATTGATTCCTTCTTATCAGTTATATGTGTTCTTATTGATGTATCTCATGGTTGATTAAGCTTCTGCTAAATTGTTTGTAGAAGTAGATCAAGTGTTTTGCTTTAGTACATTGCATTACCAAGTTGATCTACAGGTGGGAAATTTCTACATGGTATCAAAGCTAGCTGATTTGAAGAAAAAGTTTTACATGGTATCAAAGCTAGTTGATTTGTAGGAAAAATTCTACAAAATTCTACATGGTATCAGAGCATAGGTGATCAAGGAAGAACAATATACTAGAGGAGATTTCAAAGTTTTGAGTTTTGAGCCAAGAGTTTGCAGAGAAGATATGAAAATTTTGTACAAAAGTTTCAGAAAAAAATAGTATATTTTTATTCCTTGCGGAAAAATACCCAAAATCAAAAAAAAAATTGGTTGAATCGGAGTTCGGATGAGGCAGATATCACTAATTTAAAATCAGCTCTTTTTCTAGAAAATTTCATGACGGCAGGAAAGTGGAAATAGATTGGTGTGCTAGCCAAGAACCTGTATGCACTTGAGGTACAAGATGCATGCAAAGCCTTGAGTAGCAAGGAAACTAATGGAGACTTGGTGTTTGAGAGGGAGAGTATATTACCTCTTAACATGCAGAGCCAGAAGAAGTCTCAGACGATTGTGGAGAAGCCACGATTGGTGCAGCAGCTTCAAGAGGTTGTGGAGCAGCCACAACAGGGGAAGCTGAGTGGAGATCGAGTAGAGAAATATACTCATGCAGAGACCTCTAGTAGGGGTAAACTTTGAGCCAGGCAGAGGGATCACATGTAGCCATACCTCTAGGTAGGAGGTGGGGCGATATAGAGTGATTGTCCCGAGGAGGAGGGGTAGGATCCTTGAAGTACCCAACCTCTTGGATGAGACCTTGCTACAGGAGCCCCATTGTGGAGTAGCAAGAACTGAATGATTGGGTAGAGACAGATGTGGATGGAGTGGCAGAGAGAGTGACAGTGCAAGGAATCCCAGGACGGCGCATAGCTAGCAGGTTGCAGCAATGTGAGAGGCACAAGTTTTTTGCATGGTGCTAGGTGGCACAGAGAGGTGTGCAATGGTACGAGATGCATGGAGTTGTTGCAATAGCACAGATGTCAGAGAGGGAGCACTTGTCAGCACCAGGTAGAGCTTCAGCATCAGAGTATGTTCCTAGCCCAATAGAGTGCTCAGTTAGTGTTTTTATTCCATGTGTTGTTGGAGCAAGTGGACAGGGTAGATGTGTTGCATGTAGAACATTCCAGAGTTATAGGATTGGGTTCGAGAGGAAGCCTTTCTTGTTGAGAGAGAGTGTTGAAAATGTGCAACAAGAAATACTAAATTTAGAATGTGCTAAAAATAGCATGTCTAAAAATAGTAGTTTGGCTAGTGAGGTCATTGGACACTTTGGGTGAGAGGTGAAACTGCTAAAAATAAAAAGTTCTAAAAATAGCATTTCTAGGTCCCTTCCTATTTATAGCAATCCCTAGTCTATTTATAGGAAGTAAAATTAATCTTGGTCTTAACAGCGGTTAGAAATATTAATTAAATAATTCAGTTGAGTTAATTAGTTAAGGAAATTCGAATTTGAATTCTTTGTGAGCATGCACATGAGTTGTCCCACTGATTCAGGAATTTATCCTTAATTTCCTCCACTAATTGAGGGAATAAGTATGAGTTCTATAATGAGAGAATCCATTGACTTAGTTCTAACTGGTCAAGTCTAGTTAGATTATTTTAACAAGTTGTTAAAATAATAAAATATAGTTTGTTAATGCTTGCATGCATGACAACTATTATTTTAGACAACTGAGGATTCATGCATGGATAACTATTGCATGTCAGTTCAGACAGAGACCCAGTTGAGATCAGAGAAGGCATAGTGTACTATCAGTTGGATGAATATTTTTTCTATAAAGGAAGCTCATCCATGATGAGGATTTATCTCCTTCAGGTTTGTGCAATTATTTCAGTGGTCAATGTTGTGTGTGAGGTGAGAATCACACAGGTTGCAGCTAGAGGACCTAGGAAAAAATGTGCATAGAAATAGGAGGCTTGTAAGGTAGAGGAGAAGGTTTGTGAGAAGCCTTTGACTGTTTATGAGCAGTAGAGGGATTGTATTGATAGCCAGATAACTTCTAAGCTAAGGCTTTGTGTAATCCGGACTATATTTCCACTTGTATGATAATACAAAGGTGGCGTTTTAGGCAGGTTCTTTCCTCGGGTAAATTCTTTTGTGTTATGTGTGATTGATTCCTTCTTATCAGTTATATGTGTTCTTATTGATGTAGCTCATGGTTTATTAAGCTTCCGCTAAATTGTTTGTAGAAGTAGATCAAGTGTTTTGCTTTAGTACATCGCATTACCAGGTTGATCTACAGGTGGGAAATTTCTACATGGTATTAGAGCTAGCTGATTTGTAGAAAAAGTTCTACATGGCATCAAAGCTAGCTAATTTGTAGGAAAAATTCTACAAAATTCTACAGTGCTAACTGGAGTACGAGGTGAATATTCCTCCTCATTCCCCGTAATATCTTCCATGCTAACTAACCCAGGAGGTAATCCAGTCGTAATTATCAACTTCCTTTAAGGTGAAGGTGGAGCAGGAGTAGGAGCTATAAAAATTGAAGGTGATTCAGGTTGAGAAATATCGAACTTAGGTTCTTCTACTTCTGGTTCGTTTAGTTCAGCATCTGAAACTTCACCAATATCAAAATTAGTTTCAACTACTTTGGTAATTTCCGGTCCATAATAAACTAAGTCTGATTCTATTTCTTGCATTGGATTAACTTCATTTTATACTATATCAAATTGTAAAAGTATAGATGTTTCAGGTTGTTCGGAGGTTCCAGATCCTATTGATTTTGACCTTTCATTTTTTCTATTTTCCAATTGACTAGGTGTATATTCATGGGATTTACACTACATTCTACGTGATTGTCTTAGTGAATCAACCAGGATGAATTTTTTATAAAAAATGGACAATATTCACAATCCAATTCTAAGGTCTCTAAAAATTAAAAACAAATAATTAACACACGCTAAAAATCTAAGGATTCAAACCATGCAAGCAAACTTTTCACAAAAAAATCACTAGTTGGTGATGAAACCTAATGTTGTAGAGATCAAAGTGAAAAGTGTTTATACATAGAGCAGGTGGAACTAGTTACATTGACATCCTACTTAATGTACACAATCTGGTCCAAGTAAACTTCATTTATGCCATCTCGAATGAAGAATACCCTCCACAATGGTCCAGGTGAGTTTACGCAACGTTTGTTTGGGGTAAAAAAGACACTTCGCCTTAGTCGTCACCTTGGGTAAAAGCCCTAACATTATGATACCTAGGGTTACCACATAAAACAATTTAACATGGGGGGACAATCAAAGATTAGACTTACACGCAAGGGCAGAGTAATAAATCTCAATCCCCTTGAAAGTTCCTCAACATGGTTAATCTAAGGTTTAGTTCCAAGTGACTCCCAAGTACTTTTCGGCACCATTTTTAATACTTGTAAATCACTCTATCATAACCAATGAAGTGGGTTCGATCACTCCACTAGGTCCAATATGATCTTGTGCTTAACTCCTTTGTAAGGGGATCTTCCTAGAGAAAAAGTGCAATAAATGGATTTTCTCCATATCACAATATGCTAATGTTTGTTTGCAACTTTGGAATGTTAACTCACTTCCCTATTCCAATTCCCTACAACTTGATCTAATATAGGTGGAAAAGAACCCTAAGATTAACAAAAAAAAAAAATTACAGATTCATTTTGTTAGTGTTGATTTTAAGAGCTATTATTTACTCAAAGGTAATGGACACGAAACTAATGGAATTATGTTAGGCCCCTATACTACTAGTGTCACCCCTTATTGTTATTAGTACAAACCACTTATTATATTGATGTACCCATGTAGTGCCCATA
>APFE030431891.1:1412-35512 GCA_000404065.3 Pinus taeda | reverse complement strand
AAATCAATACACCAAGCACATTACAATTTCAAATTGCATACAAACATACATCAAGAAACATAACATTGATAAAATCCTTCTTACATAGACATGCAATATCAACACAAAGAAGATAAACATCACAAATTCATATACATATTCAAATCAAAGCACATAACCAAACATTGACAAAACACTTCATATACATACATAAACAATTTCAAGAAAAGAAACATACATATACAAATTAAAAAACAGTGGACTTAACAAACCTACATTAGATACACAAAATAAAATTAATCATGGTTACAAATCAATACACCAAGCACATTACAATTTCAAATCACATACATACATACATCAACAAACATAACATTGATAAAACCACTCTTACATACATATGCAATATCAAATACAAACAATATCAACATGACAAAGATAAGCACTACGAATTCATATACAAGTTTAAAACAATATAAATAACAAACCATTGACAAAACACTCTATATACATACATAAACAAATTCAAATAAACAAACATACATATACAAATTCATTGATAAAACCACTCTTACATACATATGCAATATCAAATACAAACAATATCAACATGACAAAGATAAGCACTATGAATTCATATATAAGTTTAAAACAATATACATAACAAACCATTGACAAAACACTCTATATACATACATAAACAAATTCAAATAAACAAACATACATATGCAAATTCAAAGGAGTAAGCAAATCTACATTAAATACACACAATAAGACTCATCACAACTACAAACCAATACACCAAACACATTAGGAATTCATATACAAGTTAAAACAATATACATAACAAAACATTGACAAAACACTCTATATACATACATAAACAAATTCAAATAAACAAACATACATAAACAAATTCAAAGGAGTAAGCAAATCTACATTAAATACACACAATAAGACTCATCACAACTGCAAACCAATACAGCAAACACATTACAATTTCAAATAACATACAAACATACATCAAGAGGCATAACATTGATAAAACCACTCTTACATACATATGCAATATCAAATAAATAAACAATCAAAACAAAAATTCAAATAATACAAATACACAATTTTCAATTTTTAAATGAATAAACAAGCACACATTATACAATTTAAAGTCAATACAAAAACAAACACTCAAATATGCTTATGCAATTTTAAATAAGTAAACACACAATACATTAATTCAAACCTAGATTATATATACACATTCACTTCTACAAAACAAAATTCATTCCAATCACAATTCAATACAAAACACACACATTTGCAATCACAATTCAATACAAAAAGCACACATTACAATTTCTATTTCTTGTTTAATTCCAAATCACATACAAATATCCATACAACCACTTTGGCATAAACATACAAAATACAAATTCAAATAAGGAAACACTCACCTACATTATATATACACATTAAATTCTACAAAAAAAATTCATTGCAATCACAATTCAATACAAAAATCACACATTACAATTTCTATTTCGTATTTAATTCCAAATCACATACAAATATCCATACAACCACTTTGACATACAAAATACAATCATACAAAATACAAATTCAAATAAGCAAACACGCACCTACATTATATATACACATTCAATTCTACAAAACAAAATTCATTGCAATCACAATTCAATACAAAAAACACACATTTGCAATCACAATCCAATACAAAAAGCACACATTACAATTTCTATTTCTTGTTTAATTCCAAATCACATACAAATATTCATACAACCACTTTGGCATAAACATACAAAATACAAATTCAAATAAGCAGACACACACCTACATTATATATGCATTCAAATTTACACAACAAAATTCATTGCAATTACAGTTCAATACAACCACTTTGGCATAAACATACAAAATACATATTCAAATAAGGAAACACAAACCTACATTATATATACACATTCAATTCTAAAGAACAAAATTCATTGCAATCATAATTCAATACAAAAATCACACATTTGCAATCACAATTCAATACAAAAAGCACACATTACAATTTCTGTTTCGTGTTTAATTCCAAACAAATTCAAATAAGCAAACACACACCTACATTATATATGCATTCAAATTTACACAACAAAATTCATTGCGATCACACTTCAATCCAACAAACACATTACAATTTCAATTTGTGTCCAATTTCAAATCACATACAAATATTTATACAGCCAATCTAGCATAAACATACAAAATAAAAATTCAAATAAGCAAACACACACCTACATTATATATGCATTCAAATTTACACAACAAAATTCATTGCAATCACAGTTCAATACAACAAACACATTACAATTTCAATTTGTGTCCAATTTCAAATCACAAACAAATATTTATACAACCAATCTGGCATAAATATACAGAATACAGATTCAAAAAAACAAACACACAACATAGAATTTAGATTCAAAATATTAAAATAAAACATTTTCAAAATCACAAATATACATACAATTTCAAATTAATAAATACATATTACACAATTTAAACAAATTATAATAATATATTATCATCTTATTTAACTATATAAAAATATAAAATAAATCACAGGAAACAAAAAATAGTTAAAAACAAAAATAATATAAAAACAAAAATTAAATTGAATAGTTTGTTTAGTAGAGAGATATTTAGTGTTTTTTATGCATTTGTGTAAAATTGTATAATTTATATGTGTGCAATTTTTTTTTAAGATATTTAAAATATAAATTCATATGATTGATATGTAGAACTACATGTTTTAGATATGAATTTTTAAATATGAATGCTATACAGTAAATGCCTATAAAAAAATGTATTGTGATATGTATGAGTTTAAGGAAAAATAATCAAATCACAAAAAAACTCTACACTACTCTAAGAAGAATGGGGCCCCATCCTTCTCAAGCATTTGGAAGGAGTTTTAGTTTTAACTCCTTCCATTAAAAAATCACTTTATTAATAACTGTATGTACATAATTTTCTCACAATATTGAGAAAAGAAAAGAAATCATATAAGTAGATAAGTACATCAATATTTACATTGAGCAGAACCATAATGAGAACACAACCATTACTGTGAATAAATCTTCAATACAACATATAAATATTACTTTGAATAGAACCATAATGAAAAGCCATTCCTGTAAATAATCTACCATACAACATATAGATATTAGAAAAATACACATAAAAGCATAAAATATTTTTAATAAAGTATAATGAAAACTTTGTAATTCGTCTCTTACATATAACTCTTCTATTATATACTCAAATAATGAAAATAGATGTACTTTCATTATTACTTTTCAGAAAGTATAAGTAAACTATTTCTGTAAATAAATCTGTCCCACAATATTTAAATATTGTGGGAAAAACACATGAAAGAATACAATATTTTATTTTTAATAAGTTAATAAAAATTATATTTTTCTTTTATATATGCCCTTCCATTTATATACTCAAATAATGAAAAACCTGGGGTTCATGGATTGGGGTGTAAAGCCTGGGAAAAAAGCTAGGGAAACCTAATCATATCGAAATAATTAGAAGCGATACCATAGCCACACTCACTTGGTGAATTCATCATAGAGCGAGCTCAGATAACACCATAAAGAGCACATGCGGCAGAACACAGAGCCAGCGCAGGGCATACCAGAAAATTAGGGGAAGCAGATTACACCACAAAAACATTATATGCAGTAAAAATAACACAGCAGATTAAAACCAAAAAAACAGGGTATACCGTTACGCCAATACACCACAGGGTAGCCACAACCATGGATTAAACTACTAACATAATGCACAACTAGAGAGGGTTATACCAAAAAAACCCCGAGTTAAACACAACACACAACAGATTAAATGCAAATCCATAAAAGCTGAGTGATGCTTGAATTGGCATTGGGAGACTAAAAGTGGAAAAGCCCTAAAAGCGGATTAGACAAATGAATGAAAAATTAAATCTACTAAAAGTGGTGGACGCATCAGGTTTAAACCATTGAGAAGGACACTGAACTTTCAAAAAAATGACACAGATGCAGAGCCATTTATATATATATACCTGGAATTGGTATTCGTACTAATGATTTCGTAGGATTTCATTTCACTCATTTCTAGTGTAAATGGCTAAATATTTTACGATTTTAAAAAAGTGAGGGTAATGAAATAGAATTGCTTCCGACAAAGGAGCAGATATTAGCAGAAATATCATAATTAAATGGAGTTCCATTCAAAATACAGGGTAATCAGATAGAATTCCTTCTGACAAAGGAGCAATGGAATTTGATTCACACCAATACTGAAATATTAAAGAAATAAATGCAAAATTAAATCTAATAAATATGGTAGACGCATAGGTATAACTATTGAGGAGGCACAACTTTAACTTCAATAAAAATGATTGGTGCACAATGTTTAAACTAATTAACAGGGGAGATGCAGGCCCATTAATATATATACCTGGATTTGGGATTGGTAGTGATGATTCCATTTCTTCAGCGAGGTAGCGTTCGAACCGCAACAACGCCAATGATCTGTTTCCTTCATTCATTTCTCAGCAACACTAGCTACCTGTTTCCTTCCTCTACTCATTTCTGGTGTAAAAAAGATTACAGGAAATGATGTAAAAAAGAATACAGGGCAATTAAATAGGATTGCTGCTGACAAGAGAATAGATAAATTAAATGGAAATCAATTCACACCATACCTAGAAAGATCATTGATCTCCGTGATCCCAAGAATTGTAAATAAATTAACTGCCATTTTTCTTGCCTCCAATCGGTTTCACGCTAGCCTCATCCTCCTCTATCCACACAAACAGACATGGACTCAAACTCGACCTAGACACAGACCTACCCAGACTCAAACCACAGACTGACCGACAGACAGACAGCCAAGCACACAGAGATGCCAATCTGAACATAGACAGAGGAGGAGGAAAATGCTGAGACCTGATAAGACTTTGAGATATATATAGCCATTCTCCATCTTCCTTCAACGGCTATATATTTTTGGCGCCTACCTCCTATGGAACCCTACACCAGATATATATATTTCCGGCGCCTACCTCCTCTGAACCGTCCACTGGATACATATTTCCGGGTTCTACCACCTCTGGATGAGGTGGTACCATTCACCAATTATGGATAGAATCGAATACCTGCTGTCTATTCAAATTTTCAAGTTACAACTCATCCTTCTTGCTTTTTTGGGAAGCCACTACCTCCGCTAAACCGTCCACCGGATACATATTTATGACTTCTCCCTCCCCTGAACCATCCACCAGATACATATTTCCGGCTTCTACCTCCTCTGAAACCATCCATCGATAGAAACGGATCTCTGTTGTCTATTCAATCTAGCTCATCCTGTGCTTTTTTTTGGGAAAAAGTTCGGTTCAATTTTTTCTATTTTTAAGGAAATGCCAAATGCACATTTTTTCCGGAATAAGTTGGCTTCAATTCATGGGTTTTCTAGCTTCCATTCCTTCTTTTTATGTTGGTTAGATTTTATGGATTTGCATATTAATTTCAAATTTTATTTTAAAATTTCATTTATTTTCCGGATGTTTATGTTTTGAGAGGTTATAATTTTTTCTTTTATATAATCGTATGCTGGAATATTATTTTTCATTTTAAATTGTCAAATATTATTCATCCATTCAAGATAGGAATTAGCACAATGATTTAAGTTTTTTTTTTCTACGTTAAGACTAACCTAAGTACCCACAAGGATTTGAACCGGTGACCTATCGCAAGGAGTGACTTAACAGCGCAACCATTCACCGTCAATCCAAAGCCCTGTGGGCAGCACAATGATTTAAGTTAAATTGGGGGTAAAGGCCAATTGAGATAGTATTAAAAAAAATGCAAAAACAAACAAACAAACTTATCTCATAATATATTTCACATTGCCAAAATTTTAAATTAGTGTGATAACAATATAAATTAACTTAGAAAAACCATAAGAATTGATTAAATTATAACTTTATTTAAAATAATAATAATAATTGTTATTAACGATAAAAAAAATAATATTAGTATGTTTAAAATAACCCAGATGATTGGGAGAATTCTGTAGAAAATTCCTTAATCAATTTCCATGTACATTTTGTAGTCATCCCTATTATGGATTTGATCTCAATATCTTTTGGTAGTTTGTAGAAAGTTGTTGACCTCATCATACCCTTTTTTGTATGGGTTAGGTTTATTTTGTATCATTAATTGTCAATATGGACATATTTATGAGGACACTCACTAGAAAATTGAAAGATTTATTGAAGACATTGACTAGAGAGACTATAACTCAAGAGGTATTGAGTTTTAACACAATTGACAATGTGAAAGCCAAGATTCAACACAAGGAAACATTCTTCTTGAACGATAAAAGCTAACATTTACTAGAAAGCATTCGGAGGATGGATAAACCATCACTAATTAAAATATGCAAAAACGATATGCTTCATCGTTGCTTTCTCTAAAAGGTGGAATGCAAATCTTTCTTAAGACTTTGACTAAAAAAACCATTATTCTTGAGGTGGACAACTCAAACATCATTCATAATGTCAAGGAAAATATGCAAGATAATTATAATTAGGGCTTACCTATTAACTGAAAATGGTTAACATTCACTTGCAAACAACTAGAGGATGCTGGTACCTTCACTGATTATAACATCCAAAAGGAATACATTCCAATTGGTTTTCCATTTGAGAGGTGGAATGGAGATCTCAAAACTCATAAGTAAATCTAATTGGTTTTCTCTTTGAGATGTGGAATGCAGATCTCAAAACTCTAAATGGGAAGAAAATTATTCTTCAAGTTAATAGCTCAGTTACTATCAATAATGTCAAGGCTAAAATTCAAGACAAGGAATTCCTCCAAATCATCAAAGATTTATTTTTTCTAGAAAGCATTTTGAAGATGACAAATTTGTAGTTTATTATAATATTCATAGGAGTTCATCTTGCTTCTTATCCTTCATCTTCGAGGGAAATGTAGATCTTTGTGAATATGTTAACTTCTAATACTATTATAGTTGATGTTATGATCTCTAATACAATTGACAATATGAAGGCCAATATTCAAGACAAGGAAGGGATTCTTCCATATTAGCAAAATTGGATCTTTGTTGGGAAGAAACCTTAAGACATAAGGAATTTTACAAATTTAGTTTGAAGGAATTTTGGTGCCCAAGAAAGGCATATCTTTCACCTACATGCAACCTGGACTATATTCTAACCACTTGCAGAAAGTGCATTGAGATTTACACTCTCCTGTATAGTAAAACAAATCATTCAAGAACCTTTTCTACGACACGAAAAATAGGGCCCTGAAAATGCTAAGTTTAGTTAGTAGGAATTGTACACACAAAACAGGAATTGAATTATGATCACATGGATGTCTCAGGGGAATATGAATTTTTGTAGACAACAATTTAATTGGTTTTGGTTTGTCGGTTTAATTTCATTCTAGGAATGCCCAAATTCGATTCACTCACCACAATACACAGTGATAACACAATGTTCACTTTAACATGAATTCCAAACAAAACAATAATAATAATAATAATGTATGTTACATGAATATGTTTTGTATCCACACGTGGAAAGAGAGCCCAGGAAGGTCGTAATACTCAAACTTGAAGATCCACACTTTTTATTGGATTTTACGGATCACAAGGCGCTCCATTCCAATTATTTTTGGTATCATCACAACCACATGATACTGTCCCAACCTTTCAACATATTCGTTCACTTGTTGACATACAAAATCAGAAAAACAAAAATTAAAACCAAAACATGCTACGAGCAAGACTACAAGTTTTTTTGCGTACTATAGAACATGAATCTGAATAGAACATTAAGAAATGTCTTTGTAAAGCCTCCAGTTCATTGAGAAATTAATTTCACAGTTCATACCTTGAAGCAAACTTCATATAGGTTCTTTATACTATTAATTTGTCCATGTTTCATTGCAAAGCCACTTTGTAACTTTTTTTTTCACTCCAAAAAAAAAACCTCAAATATGGATTTTTGGAGTTCTTTTTAAATATCCCCCAAAGATATGAGATCAACTACTCATAACCTAACTGAATCATTTCTTTACATTATTAGTTGAATCATAATTGACTAATCCTTAACAAGAGATCTAATTTCTAATTATTATTTTTTCCTCCAATTTATCCCAACAAAATAATGACATTCAACTATTGCTCAAACATGAAATTAAGACTCTTAGAATCTGAGTGGGGAATTTTTTTTTTTTAATCCCCTTGCATCAAATTGACTCTCCACCTCGTTCTTTGTCTACATGGTGGTATGTAGATTTTTTTCAAGACATTGAATGGGAAGAAAACTAGGTTTGAACTTGGGAGTTTTGACATAATTGACGAGGACAAGGCAACGATTCAGGGTAAAGAGGGAATATCTCCATATCAATAGAAGTTGATATTTCTTACGAAGCAACATGAATATGGAAGGATTCTTGTAGATTAAAAAATTATAAGGAATTCCCTCCACCTTATTCTTTATCCACATGGTGGTATGGGTATTTCTTTCAAGATATGATTGGTAGGGGTTTTGTTGAAAAATTCTCTCAAACCCCGGGATTACCCCTGAATGCTAGAAAATGGTTCCATAGCCAAGATCGAGATTTGTGGCTGAAGAGGATGTGGATACCTACTAAGGAAGAGATACAACTAGGTGAAGGAAAAATAACACGAGTTCTTTATACAATAAACTAGAAATCAACGAATCAATCCTGAGAAATGGATGCAAAGGTATGTTTTTACATATTTTCATGAAATATTATTTGTTGAGTTTCCGATTGTTTTGGTTGAGTGGTTACAAAGTTTGGCATAAGAGCACAAAACTTAACAACCTATTGTAGAGTGTAGTTGGACTCCAAAGGGTTAACGCCATAAATAAAAAGGTTTCTCGCATAGTTGTTTTTTGGTTGAATAGTGTGTTGTAAGGCTATATTATTGAATTTGTTGTAATTTAGGGTACTTAGTCACATAACATAGCTAAATGGAACTTATTTAAGGGGCCATGTAGATGATATTTGATATTGTTGCCTACATGGGTAAAAATGTTGTTGTGTGAAAAAGGGGTTATGTCATTGGAATCTGACAACACGAGTAGCTAAATTTGTTGTGAGTGTAATGGGAATACTAGGGGATGACCATAGAATGACCTGAGGCAAACATAGATTTGGGATGCTATAAAGAACCGGTAAAGACCAAATAAGTTGAGAATGTTGAGGCATCATAGGAATAAAAGTGCAAAGAATTCAAGAAGAGTAAGAGTGCACACAACAGTGTAGGAGGAAAGTGAGACGAAAGAGGTAATCAAAGTGTTGCATAGTGGGATAAGATTTAAACTTTGTTCTTCATCTTTGCAATTATTTCAACTTATGTGGAACATCCATAAGAGGCTAAATTGAGAATCAATTTCCCTAATTTTCTGCAAGGTTATGTTATACACAAAGATTTGTGATAGGATCAATTTTTTTTATCATACTTCTAAATGAATGGTTATATTATCGTCAATATTTCATACAATTGAAGTTCTTTCTTTACGGTAGAATCTTAGGCATATTATTCCTCTATATTTTCTGCAATAAAAAGTCTTAAAGCACTTCATGAATGTTGTAGTATTTATTAATTTTCTCCTTTTCCTCCTCTCACCTTATCTAAAAAAATTGTCATCTACCTTGGTTGGAATCTCTCCTCTTGATTATATACCTATAAGGTATTGTCCCGTCATTCATTGAATAGAGACTAATTTGGATCAAAACATCTTTTCAAAAACACGGCTCGTGCCTTGGCATAATTTTCGAGCAAAAAACTATTTCAAAGGAACAATAGGTTCCATCTCCCGTGAATACCATAGTTTTCCATTTTTTTTTATTTGAAAAATGTCAAATGCACGATACCTATCCTATGTATCCTATCTCCCTGCATTATTCACCACCACAAAACACCTCAACACTTAGCTGATTTGATGCTTACAGGATCTCAGATGAATTTCCTGTAAAAACTTGCGAGACTATGAAAGATCTTGACCTCAAAGAAATTCCATGGGACATGTCAACAATGATTGCTCTAACTTTAGGGTTCATCTTCAAACCAACTTTAGAAAGTATGAAGCCCAAATATACCAATTACTTTTTCATAAATGTGCATTTTTTCAAATTAATTAGCAATTTTTCTTGTTGCAATATATTTAAAACCAACCTAAGATGTCTTAAATGTGTTTCGTTTGTTTGATTATACACTAAAATTTCATCCAAATAGACAATGATGAACTTTCCTATATATTCCTTCAAAATTTCATTCATTGACCTCATAAAAGTACTAGGTGTGTTAGTAAGGGAGAAAGGCATCGATAACCACTCATGTTAAGAATTAACATGGGTGAGACATGACATGCAAGATAGGATAAAAGGCCTTAATCCATTCTATAGTATTCTATTTATCTCAAAATGTGCATATATAATACATCAATTGTCCTTCTAGATCTTCTATATCTAGATCTAGATCACATTGACAACTCATCAGTGGATCATCATGTCAACCCATAAAGATAAGAATGACAATTGTATTCTCAGCCTTTGTGATTGTTTTGGGACTCACAATCTAACATTCCCCCACTTAATCACAATTCTGAATAAATGAAAAACACATATATTAATACCTTTTTTCATCTTCAATATGAAACTGATGAACTGAGTTTTGGTGAAGATATATTTGAAAAATCACCAATATTGAATATGTGGAAGTGATCAACTACTATGTTTGAACACATCCATTAAAATTATTGTTAAAGAGCCCAATTGTTATGATGAAATTATCCATTGTTGACTAAATGTTGATTGATTTGACTGACTTGACTTTCAATAGTTGATTTGTGAAAGGATCCAAGTTGGGGCTTTGGATTCTTTAGGTGGTGGTTTTTTAGGTTTACCACTAACCATCTTCCATGGAAACTGGTGGTTTAAGGTTTACCACTAACCAATTTTATTTGAATGATGTGGTGGTTTCTAGATGACCACTAACTAATCTTCTTTGATTAAGGTTGTGGTTTTTAGATTACCACTAACCAGTCTACTTTCAATAATGTGGTGGTTTATGGTTTACCACTAAGCATCAATTTACTGCCCTCCTTAAAGGTAGAGGAGAGTTTAATTTATCATTGTGCTCCACCCCTTAAGGCATGGAGAGTTCCATATTTCTTTGGAATAACTGGTTGAATTTTTTTTTCTATGTTCATTTCCTTAGGAAACTTTATCTTTACCTATACCTTGACCAAAATGTAGAAATTATGTAGCCTTTTTACTTCTTGATACCATTTCCAAGGGTTTATCCATCCATATTTGACTATATTTTTAGTTTTTTTATCCTTTTGACATTTCCTTGATAAGTGATTTGTCTTCCCATAATGAAGACAATGATGGAGGTCAAAAGACTAACTCTTCATGTGACCATCTCTTTTACAATGCTGACACCTTTTAACAAAATTCTGAACTTCTTCAAGGAAACCTGCACTCGCAAGCTGAAGTGGTTTAGATTAATATGGAATATGGAAATTGTTGTCTTTGGTGTATCCCAATCCATGTCGATTTTTGTTGAATTGTATTTCTTCCCAAGGTCTGAGAAATATATTGGAAATGTCATTTTCTTGTTCTTTTTCTTCTTCAAAATTGCTACTATTGTTGATACTTTGTGCTTGATTCATTGATTCCATTAAGTCAAATTTATCACACTATGCATCAATCACTTGTATTATGTCTTGGGTATCGCAAGTTACATCAATTTTTCCCATTATTTCAACTGTATTACATGATGCATCGAACTTTTGGATTAGCTCTTCAGTACAACTTGTTGCATCAATTTGATCTAGTATCTCCATTGTGTCACAACTTTCATCAACCTGCTAGATGAGTTCATATGTTTCAAAATTTGCATGTGTTGTTTGGATGAGATATATGTATCACACATTGCATCTATATTTACTATAGATCTTTCATTAATCATATCATCAAGTAGATCTTGATTTTTCCTTAATTTTATCTGGAGTAAATCAATTAATTGATCCTTCATTTTTATTTCCCTTTGAAGATCTTTTGCAACTGCTAGTGTGTCAACCATTTGATTAATTATTGTTTAATTTCGTTATAATTTCCATTCCAATACTTTAATTTTATTGTACAATTCATGGTTGCACCCTTGAAAATATTTAATTTCTTGAGATATGTGTTGCAGACGCTTTCCTCTACCCATTTTTCACTTGACATGCCCTCATATACTTGCTTCATTATCATGCTCACTCGTACTTGATCGCTTGATTAGCACATTTCCTTGATGTTATGTTACTTTAGGGTGTCAAGTACTACTAATCATGCACCCTAAAGTTCAATTATAATATTGAATTTGATGACTTTATTGACTTAGTTGACCCCTTTATTCAATTTCAAGTAGGTCTTGTTACATCACCATTTGACTTGAAAGGATTTAATACTTTACCCTTTGTCTATTTGAATGACTTATACTTCAGTTCACCCCTTGTGAAATCTGACAAATTAGAATTTATGTTATAACTCGACACAACATAGAGAATCAATAAATCATACACATAAATTGTCCTTAGATCCCTCTAGTCAATTTCGGGCAGATTTAGGACATAATGAAAAATAAAGTTTTTTTTTTTTTTTTTTAGACAAAATATTTTGGGTTTCTCCTCCAAAATGCTTCATTTTCTTCTCTTGTCGTACCATCCAAGCTCCAAACTTTAGCCCACTTTACCAAAAATTCTCACTCAACCAATACGCATACAATGAAAGTAATGTCCTCAAAGATTTACATATCACCTCCCTATTTAGAAACCAAGTGTTGGATAGATTAAAGCTTGATTCCTCTTAAAAGATAATTAGTTGTGAATATTAGTTATCTTATTTTAAATTTATGTTTTCTTCATCACACAATTAGAAAAAAACTTCAAAGAATAAAGATCACAAAGACAAAAGAACACCAACAATTAGGCTCCAAGTTAGGGAAAAACCCGATAAGGGGGAAAACCCAAAATATCCTCTTCTTACAGAATCAAATCAATGTGGGATATCTAATACCCAAGGCCAAGACCAAGACTTTAAAAAAGTTCCCAATTCAACCCTCCTTCAGGTTTCATCCAACAAAGTCAAAGTCCATGCTGGTCAAATCCATGAAATAGATCACCAAATTTTAGCCCTATAATAACCTCATAAAATCACAGAACCTTCCCACGTGTGAGTAGAATTAGGGAAGAAAAAAGTTTGATTTTATCTCTCCTTTGACTTGTCTCTCTCTTCTTTGACTTTCCTTGATTTTTCCTCTTTCTTTTGCACATAAATCAATACATGATGAGTGTGATGAATGGCTTTCCAAGTGGTCGAACTGACTTGTATTTATAGATGTCCAAGTGGGTCAAAAAGGTGCCACATAGGCTGACTAGTCAACGAGGGTCGACTTGGTCTTTGTGATGACATTTTTGAATTTTTACTCAAACACAATTTTCTTTTATTTTCTTACAAAAAATCCAAATGGGACTTGACTAAAATGAATTTCTTTTGACTCATAAAATATTCTTTATAAGCATGAAGAACATGGTTTGGCTAAAATAAAATAAAATAAAAGTCATTAATGAATATAATAAATACATCAATGATACATTTGAATTACATTATGAATACCAACACTAGTTACATTTTCAATGCTCCCAAAAATATTGACTCACCAAACACAATTGCGAGAAATAGCGTTCAAAGGCTCCAAAGCCAATGTTTCCTCCAAAGTTTTTTAATTGAGGGAGATTTAATATCAAATTTTATTTCATTTCTTCCCTTAAGGCCTACTTAAGAAAATAAATGCTTTACAACCTCCACAAAAATTTAATTCACCATGTACTTAATCCTAATTGTTTACAAAAAATCCAACAACGTGACATTAAATGCCACTTAGAGTGACTCCTCCTCCTCTTTTTTTTTAATGACACAAATTTGATTACTTAATGTTAAAAAATGTGGACATATTGAAGATGTTGAATGCAATACCACAAATGCATTGGAGCATTCTCTAGGTCCACCTTTGTCCACATAATGACATTCCTTAGGTGTGGTAATTAATATATTTCTCAATGCATTATGCAAATTGGTGGAGGAGTGAGCATGAATTGTAAAGGCTATAATTGCAAATTTGGGGGTTTCTTCTACTATAAACTCAAAAAATTCTTTAATTCCAACATCTATCTCAACAATTCTGGCTTGGCACTTTTAAAATATGTGCCATATTGCTTAGGAATCATTCAAATTCATCTTCCTCTAGCTTATTATATGTTTTTGAGGATGCTTGGCATACTGAGAACCAACACTATAAAACACACTTCCTTAACCAAACCCTTTCATGCTTTATTAGGGTCTAGGAAACTTGATCGAAAACCTTATTAGCATGGTGACTCTTTTATTATATATTCAACATAGCAAGAAAATTATTAAGCACCAAGTAACCCAAAATCCAGATCTACATTCAAAACAATTGAAAAAAAACATATCCTCCCTTTATCTGCATAATGAATCTATCAACTATGCGAATATTTTCAAATTACAGCTCCTCATATGGTGTGATCTAGGAATAGATCAATATTTTTGGGACTATGTAGACAATGCTAGAGATCAAGTGAAGATTGGTTAAGATGATGGAACTTGGGCCTAGAACACGCTATGGACTACTCCCTTTTTTTAGTGAATCAACTTCTTTGTCTTTTGGAAAAATGCCAACTGCTTAGCGCATTTTTCTTTTTCTTTTTTTTAATATTCAATCACTCTGCAAGTTCCATATATAATAAACCCTTGATTCAACAACCCAACTTTTGAATCTAGCTTGGTTTTAACCTTCAAGCTTCAACTCAACTCTATAGAGTCAGTGTTGAAAGTTGTAAACCACTATGATGTGTCCACAAATGGTGAACCCTCGTCTGAGTCAAATCCTTCAGCACCTTTGAATTGAATATCGATCCTGATAGAACAGTCACAATAGTATAAAGCTACTCCAAACAATTGTTATCTTATAACACTGCTCCAAACAATATTTTTCATATAATTCAAATAAGAATGCAACCCTATTTCAACAATTTCTATCACATGCTTAGGTAAAATTGTGTGTCCTTCTCCTTCATGTTGAGTGTGGTTAACTCTTCATAGTGAAACTCAATTCACAATACAACCCTCACTTGCTCGTAACAACTTTAATCTCACTAAAACCGTGGTTCTAATACCATGTTAAGAATTAACATGGGTGTGACGAGACATGAAATATGGTGCAAAAGGAACTAAGCCCTTCCATTTTATTTTATTGATCTAAAAAGTGTGAATATATAATACATCAATTGTCCTTCTAGATCTTCTAGATATGGATCTAGATCACATTCACAACTCATCAATGGATAATCATGGCACCTCGTCAAGGAAAGGATGACAATTTTATTCTCAGACTTTGTGATTGTTTAAAGACTCACAATATTATAATGCACATAATCCATGATTTATCTTAAAGGGTATTTTCCATTCATCTCCTTCTCTAATTTGGATTTGATGGTATCCACTCTTTAAATCAATTTTCATGAAATATATAGCACCACTCAAATGATCAATTAGATCATCAATATGTGGAAGAGGAAAATTGTACTGGATAGTTATCTTAATGATGGTTCTCGAATCAGTGCAAATACTCCATCCACTGTCCTTCTTCAGTGAGAACAACGCATGGACTAAGGCTTTCTCTAATGAGGCCCTTATGCAATAACTCATGTACATGTTTCCTCATTTCTTCATTTTATTGAGGATTCATTTTGTAGGTTGGTTTATCTAGAAGACTTGCTTTGGGAATTAAATCCATATGGTGGCTAATGCTTCAAACATGAGGTAATTACTTGGTAATTCATCCACAGTTATGTCAGCAAAATCATGCAATATAACCTTAACTTCCTTAGGGAAATCATCTAAACTTGTGTTAGCAAAAACTACCTCAGACTTACCAATGATGCAAAATATACTTCCTTCTTTTTCACCCCTTGTAGCAACTCATTCTCACACATGTATGCTTGTGACCATCTTCCTTGTGCATAGGTGTTCCTTTTGCCTTCATGGATAGATCTCCTCTCAAAATTATGAAAATCTATTTTACATTGTTCATTAACTAGGATTTGATGGCCTTTTTGTAACCATGAAACTTTGTAAGGTGTAGGATGTGGTGTTATTTTTAAATAGATTTACTTTAGCATCTTTTTATGCACAAGATTATTTGTACTACCACTATCACTTACAATCTTACAACACTTACCTCTTGACTTGCACAGGGTCATGAATTTTTCTTTCCACTGGGATGGTTCCATAGTTTCCATTTCTAATTTAATCAAAATCCTCTTCAACGACATGTATTCTCATGTCCCAAAAACTTCTTCAATTGAAATTGTATTCACATCCTCCTCTTTAGCTTATGCCACATTTACACTCCTCTGACCTGTTGGAGTATTCTTTTGGAATCCCCATGACATATGGCCCAATTGTCCACATTTATAGCATATGCATTGGTAATATTTGCCTCTACCTCTAAATAAATATCTCTTTCCTCTAAAGTCATATCCTCTTGGGGGATACTTATTTGAACTCCTACCTTCTTCCTTTTGAGGTTGAAATCTTTCTCTACTACTTGATTGTCTTTTTCTTCTGGCATGACCTTTTCCTTTACTATTCTAACTTTGTTTCCTAGAATATTTTCCTCATCTTTCCAAGAAGCTTTATAAGCATCCCGACTATGTTCATAGTCAAGATACCAATCTCATATTTAATCTCATCCCTCAAGCCATTAAGATATATAGCAACTTCCTTAACGTCCTCTTCAATGTGTCTAGCGCTAATGCTTAATTTATAAAAATCTTTAGTATATTATTTCATATCGTGGATGTTTCTCTAAGGATTTGCAACTTCCTAAAAATATTTAACTGGTAATCTGAGATACTAATTTTGGACTTGCCTTTTATTTTCCTATCTACCTGCACTTCATCCCACCATAGGGTTTGGTTTCCTTTCATCCTTATGACAAAAAACTTCACTTTATTTTCCTCATTTACTTCTTCATAATCAAAATACTTGTCCATGGAATCTATCCAATCCATCAATTCATCAACTTTCAACTTACCTTCGTATATGAATACTTCCATCTTTGATCAGGTGCTCATTTTGGCTATCATATTTAGCATTTTCTATTATGCTTATTCCCCTCCTTCTTCAGTGGCATCTATGAGCAATTTTCATTACTACCAACCTTTCTTAGGTGTGCCTCATCTCCTGTTATAAGGATGCATTCACTACAAGTCTCCATCTTCCTACTCCTCTAACTGCAAATCTCCTTCCACTTGCTCCTCAAGCTACTCCTTTCTTTCTTTGTACCGTGTTTAAGAAAAAATATGCTATGATACCACAATTTGATGTTGAATTGGTCATTACTGTTGCCACTAAAAAATTCCTTCATCCACGAATTTTTTCACTGTGTATTTTCAACTTTTCATTGTGTGTGGTGCTAGTTAACAAAAAACAACCTTTAAATGATACAATTTCAAGGATTGATTGATCTATGGCCCAACAGTATCACGAAGCCTCCCAAGACTACCATGGGGTCCTCATTTAATAAGCGACCACCTTTGAATGACATGATTGAGAGAATGGAAAGATCTATAGCCCAATAGGATTGCGAAGCCTCCCATGATTTCCATGGGCCCCTCATTTAACAAGAGACCACCTTTGAATAACACTATTATGGGAATGGGCAGATTTATGGCCCAAAAATATTGCAGGGCTTCCCAGGATTGTCGTGGGCTAACATGGGGGGGTGGGCACATGGGAAACCACATCGTAATACAACCAAGTTACGTGGACAATCCATATCTATTGCGGGACCCCCTGCTCATTCCGCCAAACCACTCTTGTACCCCCTGGAAAAATTGCCTAATTTATTAGGACTCACAAAAAAACCTCATATTAGATCCTCATATTAGTCAAGGTTGTCATTGATGTCAATATGACATTGTTTGTGATGGAAAATTCTTATGATCCATGATGTTACCCTAAGATTCCCATTGATCATAATGATGAAAGTTCTTATGAAGATTCCATATCATGAAGATGACATACATTAATGAATACACTTGATGGTGACATATAATGACATGGTTGGAGACCACATGATGATATGGAGGACCATATGATGACATGGAGATGATATGATGAAATAGTTGAAGACATGACACTGGAGATCATATATAACACAATGCATATAATAAAACCCTATCAGAGAAACATCATATCGACGTTTTTATTAAGTGTAACCACTCAAAACCTCTGATCTCTGATATGCAATATCACATAACCTTCGATCTTCTCTGACTTCCGATATGCGAACCTGAATTGATTTAAGTTAATGATTTAATTATTAAATCACATCTGCCACTTTATCGAAACTTTTGAAATGACACCTCTGATAAGAACTAAGCTCTGATTTCCGATATGCAGACCCGACTTGATTTAAGTTAATAATTTAATTATCAAATTGCATCTGCCACTTTATCGGAACTTTTGAAATGACACCTCCGATAAGACCTAATCTCCGATTGTCGATATGATTGCAGACCCGATTGCATTTATCACAACATTTTAATATAATATCGCATCCGCTGCATTGAAAATTTCCTATATCGCAAGTTTTTCACGTTGTGTCATGTTAAAGATTTTGATACCATTCCACGTCATGTCGGCCTCCCTCCAAGCGTCACATCCCTTCATTTTCATAACATAATGTATATAAATAAAATTGCATACCTTCATTTCTGTCATCTATCTCAGTCATCCATCAGATAGAGTAAGATACACAGTTCACAACTCGTGAACTTTACAATACCGAGGAAAGAAAGCTTAAGGCCGAGAAGAAGAAGAAAATTTTGATTGGGTTATAAATCAGATTGGAATTATTTGACAACTGAAGAAACTATAGTGGAGGCTTGGACTTAACCACAGGAAACTACAAAACCTCAAAATCCTTCTTAAAACCTCAAAATATTCCACAAAAGCTCGGATTCCCACACAGTCTCTTGGATAAGGCACATGATCTTGTACTTAACATTCATACCTTGTTTTATACTTGGAGTTAAGACCTGGTGCAAAAGTTATAATAGTTTGATTGAACCTCGGTGGATCTTGGGTATTGCAGTCTCAATGGAGCTTTGACCTATGGATTGTATACACATTTAGGCTTCTACCTATTTCAGCCTTGGACTTGTGTGATGAATGTGAAGATTGGATGTTGAGACAATGATGAAATTATAACTATGAACAATGAAGTAAAAATTTGTAAGCATGGAAACATTTTAAGAAGCACTTACCAAAACAAATCTTGGAGCAATTTGTGAGCATCTTGAAGCAATTTTTCCATCACCTTAAAGTTTACATTACAAATCATATTAACACTTATAGTATGACCATTGTGGGCCTACATAAAACAAAGGGAGTCCTTCATTGATCCTAACTTCCTCATCCTAATTTAGTTAAAATCACAATTCCACATAGGGTTTTCTATGACTCAAAGGCTTATTGGATGATTTTTTTAATAGACATATTCTCAACACTCATTGTGGTTCTATTTGATCCCATGGATTTTCTATAGTTCACACACCCTTCTCTACATTTCCTCTACTTATTTACATACCACCACACTACACAATTATTTGCATAACAATTTGGCGTCCCTCTCTTGGGATACATGGTTACTTCAAATGTCTCTAGAATGGGTATGTAGCCAATACCTTTGGATAAGTTCAACACCACTTCCTAATTCCTTTCCATAATTGTTGGTAGTTGGGTAGTTCAATTGCCAAATTGGAAAACTATACATTTAATTCAAGGTACGATAGGAAAAATCCCTTTCCTCTTCACAATTTCCTCTCAGGTATTAAGATTTGTGTTGACTACTCCCTTATTTACATTTTTAGCAATATATAAAATAAAATGCACATTACATCAAATAAATTCTATTAAGATTTCCATGCTAGCCATCTCCAACATTATAAGTATTAATTACAATTACAAAACTTAGGGTTTTAAAAAGGGGTATTACATAATCTAACTAATGCAAGATGCAAAATGGCAGATGTGGAAATGCAATATCCAGGGTGGGCGGTACAATGAAGTTGCAGATGAGGTATCCTATAATTTGAATTGTATAGAATTCGAGTATCGAAGTGGATAAATATATGTTTTGGATGTTGCAAAAGACAAAACAAAGGTTGTGGAAGTGAAGGATAAGAGTGGCTTGTTGAGGAAAAGTGATATTTTGCATCCGAAATCCTGCAAGCATCAAATCGGCCAAGAGTTGAGGTGTTTTGGGGTGGTGAATAATGCAGGGAGAGAGGATACATAGAATAGATATCTTGCATCTGACATTTTTTAAATGAAAAAAAATGACAAACTATGGTATTCACGGGAGATGGAGTCTATTATTCCATTGAGATAGTATTTGGCTAGAAAATTATGCCAAGGCACTAGTAGTGCTTTTGAAAATATGTTTTGATCCAAATTAGTCTCTACTTAATGAATGGCAGGACAATACCTTTCAGGTATTTAATCAAGAGGAGAGCTTCCAACCAAGGTAGCTGATTTTTTTTTAAATAAGGTGAGAGGAGGAAAAGGAGAAAAATTAACAAATACTACAACGTTCACTAAGTGATTTAAGACTTGTTATTGCATAAAATGTAGAGGAATAATATTCCTAAGGTTCTAGAATAAAACAAGAACTTCAATTGTATGAAATATTGACAATAATCTAACCATTCATTTAGAAGTATGATAAAAACAAATTGATCCTATCATAAATCTTTGTGTATAACATAACCTTTCCAAAAGTTAGGGAAATTGATCCTCAATTTAGCCTCTTATGGATATTCCACATAACTTGAAATAATTGCAAAGATGAAAAACATGGTTGATATCTTATCTCACTATGCAACACTTTGCTTACCTCTTTTGTCTCACTTTCCTCCAGCAATGATGTGTGCACGCTTACTCTTCTTGAATTCTTTACACTTTTATCCCTATGATGCCTCAACATTCTCAAATTATTCAACCTTTACTGGTTCTTTATAGCATCCCAAAACTATGTTTCCCTCAATTCATTCTTTGGTCATCCCCTAGTCTTCCCATTGTACACAAAGAAATTTAGCTACTCATGTTGTCATATTCCAGTGACATAACCCCTTTTTCACACAACATCATTTTTATCCATGTAGGTAACAATATCAAATATCATCCTCATGTTCCCTTAAAGAAGTTCCACTTAGCTACATTATATGACTAAGTACCCTAAGTTACAACGAATTCAATAATATAGCCTTACAACACACTATTAAACCAAAAAACAACTACACAAGAAACATTTTATCTATGGTGTTAACCCTTTGGAGTCTAACTACACTCTACAATAGGGAACCAAGTTTTGTGCTCTTCTTCCAACCTTTATAACCGCTCAACCAAAATAATTGGAAACTCAACAAATAATATTTCATGAAAATATGTAAAAACATACTTTTGCATCCATTTCTCAAGACTAATTCATTGATTTCTAGTCTATTGTATAGAGAACTTGTGTTCTTTTTCCTTCACCCACTTGTATCTCTTCTTTAGTAGGTATCCACATCCCCTTCAGCCACAAATCTCAATCTTGGCTATGGAACCATTTGTTAGCATGCGGGGGTAAACCCAGGGTTTGAGAGAATTTTTCAACTAGAGACACCAACCCTTTCGGCAACACCTGAAAGCAAGTGAAAGATCATTAGAGGAATCTAGGGGGAACTATGTAACCTAAACAATTTTGCAATGATGAAGGATGCATGGACCTTAAGCTAGAATTTCCTATCTTCAACATATTATTACTTATTTATTCCTAAAAAAGTGAACTATACCCCAATTTTGTGCAATAATCCCGTTATGCATACATTTAAAGTGATAATATTATGAAAAATAGGCAAGCCATTAAGCATTGTGTAAATACACATAATAGGCCAAAACTCGATCTTTCTATTAACATAATGAATCTTTCATCACATTCATATCCATTGTGGCTCACCATCCTAGTGAATCATTTATCATTGCAAAGCAAGACTATATGTCTCCATCTCAAGGCGTACCAACAAGTTATATCTTTTATCCCTCTACCTTAATCTATTTATATATTTACATGTGGACCCAATTGACCGAAAATCCCTTAGTAGTAAATTATCACTACAGGTTGGTAAATATTACTATGGGAAAGTAAACATTACTATGGGCTAGTACATACAAATTTTGCCAATGATTTTCCTTATTCTTCACACCTTTGTGTGTTATCCTTTAGCTAACCTTGTTGTGCGATGCTCCTCTATGCAAATCCCGAAAACTTATTACCCCAAAACACTACTCCATCATTTAGAAAACACAAGGGCTATAAACCTAGGGCAAGATTCATTTAGCTTAACAAGATTCAAGAAGAAGTATTGGTGATTATCACAATAGTTGGGCCCCTTAAAATTTCTTTAATTTGTGTCTATGAGTGAGTTCTTGATTCAAATTTTTCTCATTGGATATTCTCAATGGTTGAACTATGAATAGTTTAGCTCATATCACTATTCTACACTCCTTGTGTAAGTTCAACCAAATTTCCTCGAAGGGGTCTTGAGCCTCTTCCTTTATACATGTATACTTCTTTTATCTAGGCATCTTTAAGAACTAAAAATCACTAGTGATGAGAAAGGGATAACTCCTCCTCTTAAAGGCATGGGCCACTCATAGTTCTAACCAAGTGGTGTATGCCAACTCACTCCCTAACTTGATTGATGCATCCTCTCAACCAAAGGAGTCATATAATGTTATTTATTTAGATCCTAGAGTTCCTCATTTTTATGTTTTAGTAAAGATTTCTAATTTTGTGCTCCATAATTGTGTCATTGACACATAGGCAAGACACGATGTCATGCCTTTTTTAGTTACGAGAAGAATATGTCTTGAGTGCATAGGTCCTTGTAAATATCTACTAGCTTTGGAATAAATAATTATAGAAACAATGGGTTATATGAAAGGTTTATCCATTTATTTTAATCAAGATCCTAATGTGAGCATGCTCAAACATGTGAGTGTAGCATAAATACCTAAGGAATATGGCATGATTTTAGGAAGGGAGTGGTCCACCAACTTCAAATAGGGTTTCTATTTGATGGAATGAACCCACTCCACCTTTCATCGATAGGTTGCAAATTTGTCATTATGATAGAGCTGAAATATTGAGAACAAGTTGTACCTACTTCCTTCTACATAAGACATGTGCCTTACTAAGAAGTTGGATGGTTACTTATATTGTGCTATCTAAAGAATATCTTCATGTTCCTACTCATGAACAAGATGAAATGGTTTTTAACATGGATTTTGATGGTGCTAAACCCAAGCAAGGATCTAGTGTTGGAGTCTTTATATGTGATCCCAAGGGTTGCATTACCTAATAAATTTTGACTTTTGGAAATATTTTGAAACTAATGAAAATTTATGTAGATTCCTTCAAACAAGGAATTCAAATACTTTCACATTTTCCATGAGATAGAAGAGGAACCAATGATATAATTCAATTGAAAACCAACAAGAGTATGCTTGGGCTATCCATGTTTGATTGTAATGATGCTTCTACCCATACACCTATATTAATAGTGAATCCATTAGGAAGGCGCAATAAACTACCCCTACAAACATGGGAACATGAGAAAATTGAAAGATGATTTTTATAGGGTCGGAATGTTCCCCTTGTCAGTTCACTTACTTCATAGATTCACTCTTAATAGAAATCAAGGATGATTTTTCCTGGTCCTACAAGGACCTCAAAGTATTCAATATGTAATAAATATTGTAGAGTTCCATAACTATTTTGTTTTGACACCCTTTTTCTTCCATTTTCCTCTTTTTCATCATCACTATCAACTCAATAAAAGCAGTAAATCATAGATTTTGATAAGGTAAAAACTCTTACATGTATTATTTTTCATATTCGTTAATGTCCCTTATTGTTATGTTAAATATTTAATTAGCTACAAAATTAACATGATTCTGCAGTTATTTTATAAATCTGTAGCTACCTCCATGGTTTGTGGGGTTTTGGTGTGCTAATGAAGCAAATAAGAACATGGGTAGTTGAGGATCGATCCCCTCATGGATCTCCTCCTATTCACTCAAGCCAATTCACTAAAGGAATCACACAATGGTGTGGTCAAAGGTACGGGTCAAACATGTAGCAGCAAAAGTCCGAATGCATCACATTTCTTCGATTTTCTTTCCAAATAGAAAATCGAAGAAATAACTTTTTTTTTGTCTAGTTTCAAACTTGAATAAGGATTGATCAACATATCTATAAGAGTAGAAGTCTCAAATTGTTGAGCACACATTTTATATATAAGTATGAATCCTATGTAAACGATACCAGGGAAGAAGTAATAGTTAGTTGCTAAAGAATTGTGAAACAAACCTTCGTTATCGTATTAATTTGAAGTTACCTTTTTGTGATTCGATGCGTATGTGAGTGTGATTGAAAACTACTAGATGTGGAGGGTCCCTGCAAACAATTAAGGTTTTAGTTTATTCCATTTCATTGTTTTATATTGTTTTCATTTAATCACTTTCTGTTATCACATTATCAATGCATTCTAGTTCAGTTTCCTTACTTCGTTGTTTTCATTATTTTGTTATAACTCAGTTATTTTGTTTACCATTTCATTATTTCGTTTATGCTTACAGTCATTTAATGGTTTAGTTCTTCAACATTTTTCGCTTCATTACAGTTAATATTTTCATGCTTTTTAGAATTAGAACTTATATCTATCTTGTAGTCTGCAATTAGAAATTTCTTTCATGCTCTTTATAATCAAAATTTGTATATATATTTTGTCAACAACCTTTTAAAGGATCATTAGAATAATTTGAATTTTAGTACTTTGTTTCAGAGCAGCAAGGCGTTTAGATAGATTCATAATTTTAGGATGAATAACATAGGATATTTTAGGATGATACTCAAATAGATATGACACGGCATATTAATCTAACAATAGCTTAACTTCCACATATTAATTTGTAGAAATCTAACTCTAATAGGAATCTGGATAACAACGAAAATCTCAAAACAAACATAACCATCATCTTACAAATGAAAGAATAGGCTTATAGAATATATAGTGCACCTGCACTTCATAAGTTTACAAACTTTGGTCGATAATTTATGCTTGAAATTTAAGAACATTAAATTGACCAAACATCTTGGTGTCGTTGTTGGGGAAGTGTAAATAGAAGCCTTAAAAAAATCAAATAAAAACATGGCATGCATAGGGAAAGAGACTCTAGAGGTAGGTTTGTAGGTCGAGGAAGAATTTTAATTCCTACATCATCACCCACTCCACCATGACCTCGTAGTGCCACACCACCGACACAAACTCGAATTTCATCCATAGCAGACCAATATAGACTTCTTGAAGCCTTGAGATCCGAAATCCAATCTAAAGGTTCACCAACTTCATCAAAAGAGGTTGTGATAGAAGTATATCCTACATCTCTAACAACTAGAATAATTTTTCTATCTTCAACTGGAGAACAACTTCTAGCTCAAGAGTTGGAAGTTCCTTCTGAAGAAGAAGAGGAATAAACTTACTTCAAACCATTGATAGAGGAACCAGAAGAACTAGAAGAAGAACTAGTTAATCTTGTTGTAGAACCAGATATCTATTCTGATGAATCCATCATAGTTGAATAAGGAGAAGGAGAAGTACACAATGTAAATGGTGAACAACATAGGATTGGAGGAGGAGTAAATAGAGGAGGTGGTAGAGGAGGTGGTAGAGGTAGAGGAAGAGGAAATCCATAACCTTTTGGGTTCCCTATCCTTGATGAAGGTACAACATTAACAATGAAAAATATCTCGCCTTATATTCTCCCCATTTTTCATGGAATAAGAAGTGAAGACCCAAAGAAATTTCTCTTTGAATTAGAAGTATTATGCAGATCATATGATTATCTGCATGATGCTCAAAAACTAAAATTGTTCCCTGCCACCTTAAAGGAGGCAGCATTAAAATGGTTTATGAGTTTAGAAGAAAATTCTATAAGGACATGGACACAAATGAAAGATGAATTCTTAGATAAATATAAGGATTATTGTATGCCTCATAGCATCAAATATGTAGTCTTCAAAATGGTACAAAAAGAAGATGAGAATCTTGAAGACTTTGTCGAAATATTTGTTTATAATATCAAAAGGGAAAAAATAAAAAATCTGGATGAGGAAACTTTGAAAGATCTCTTACTCAAATCTATTAAAGATGATTGGATTGATCTTCTCAATCTAATGGGAAAAGGAGATATTTCTCAGTTACCATTTGCAGATATTTGTGATATATGTGTACATATTTCAAGAGGTAAAGTAATAACAGGAAAAAGTTCAAGGGAACCTATTCTATCAAGAGTAAATAAATTCGCAGCTGGGGCAGTAAGTTGGTAAGAAATAGGTAGTTTTCTTGATAACTTTAAAACACATATTTTAGGGAGACTCAGTGAGAAAATTGACACCCTTAAAATACAAAACAAGCAGAAAGCTAAAAATGTTGCATTATACATCTTTTGTCCTAGGTGTAGAAAGAAACATACTCTAAGAAAATGTCCTTTAGATTTAAAAAGCATAGAAACATGTGTTATATGTTTGGAAAAACACGATACAAAAGAATGTCCCTCTATACCAGGTCTTAAGGTTGTGTTTAATTCAGAAGGAATGCCAAATCAAGTGGACCCTCTTTACTTTATTGCCAAAATACGATGGCAAAATCCTCAAACAAATAAAACTCAAGGTTTTCATCCTCAACAATTTGCACAATCTTCACAAAATAATTGGAATCCACCTATTCCATGGCAGCCTTGGGCTCAACCACAATATTGGAATCAAGGATGGAAAAATCCTTATGGAATATATTCTCAATATCAACAATATTCACCACCTTATCCAAATTTTCCACCACAATACTTCCCTCAAACCAACCAGTTACCTCGAGCTCATGCTCAAAATGCAAATCCACAACTTTCTTTTCCATTTTCACAAAGACCAAATCAATTACCCATTCAACCACTCCCAACTCTAAACAATAAAACTTCACAACCTATTTACAACTTAGAAGGACAGAATCCTCAAACTTATATGATGACTCCATTAGGTCTTAACAATGTTCAATTAAGGTTTGGTAGAGTATTAGAAAGGAAGAAACGATCTGTTTTTATTTAGGAAACATAAAAGAATTATAAAAGAGATAAAAGATATTTCCCTTCCTCAGAAAGAAAATAATGAAACACAAAAAAATCTCACACATTCTAATAATACTCCTATTATAGAACAACCTTCAGTATCTATCTCAAGACCACCTTTTCCTGAAGGGTTGAAAATCGATAAAGGATTACAAAACCAAATCATATTGCCTGATTATGATATGTTATATGAATTAAAAAAAATTGTATAAAAATTACTTTATTACAAGCAATAAAAGAAATACCGATTTTTGAAAAAACAATTAGGGAATTGAGTACTAAAGGATCAAGAAGAAAAAGAAAAGAAATAAAAAGAATTCAACTATTCGGGAAAATTGTAGATATCATGATGGGGAAAACAATAATTCAAAAATATTTAGATCCAGGAAGCCCCATTGTGAAAACACACATCAATGGAACTGAAATACCAAACACATTGATTGATCTAGGAGCAGCCATAAACATAATGAGCAAACAAATTATGGATAAATTAAAGCTTCCTAATCTTCAATACACACCAACATTGTTACAATTAGCAGACAGGTCTATAATTAAACATGATGGTGTGTTACAAGATATATATGTATCCTTATATTCTTAGGAATATCCTGTTGATTTCATGATTCTAACACCCAAGAATAATTTAGGAGGACATCCATTAATTTTAGGAAAGCCATGGTTAGCTACAATAGATGATTTTATCAATTGTAGATCAAGAGACATGTTTATCTCAGATGGAAGCTCGACAAAGAAATTTACATTGTACCCACCTACAAAAACAATGATAGAAGTAGAAAATGAAGAATGGATAGATGATGATAATGATATACAACCAGTTTTCACTATTGCATAAATAAATGAGGAGGATCAAATTTTAAATCAATAGAGAATAATGAACCCTCTTTATATTGTGTCAATAGTCAAATTTTTCAAGAACAATGTAATATTGAATAACTATCATATAGACAAATGTCTTTACACTCTATGGAGAAATTTAGAAATTCTTCAGTACAAATTTTTCCAGGGAAAATCTTGAACATCAATGAAAACCTGGAATAATTATAGAAAAATAAACTGGTAGAAATATTGCAAAAACACTCGTCTTCATATGCATGGGAATACACTAATATGAAAGGAATTGATCCTAAAACATGCATGCACCATATTTATATTGAAGAAAATGTTATACCATTTCGACAATCACAAAGAAGAATGAATCCAAACATAAAAGAAATTGTTAAAGAGGAATTGCAAAAACTGTTAAATGTAAATTTAATCTATCCAATATCAAAATCATTGGGTTTCACCCCTAGTAATCATTCCTAAGAAAAATGGAAAATGGAGAGTATGCATTGATTACAGGGAATTGAATAAAGCCACTTTGAAAGATTTCTTTACACTTCCTTTCATATATCAAATTTTAGATACATTAGCAGGAAAAAAATATTTCTCATTTTTGGATGGTTTTAGTGGGTATAATCAATTTCAGGTAGCACTTGAAGATCAAGACAAAGTCACATTCACCTTTCCATGGGGGACTTATGCTTATTGAGTACTTCCTTTTGGATTATGCAATGCTCCACCAACATTTGAAAGAGTAGTACTAGGAATTCTCTCTGATCTTATTCATGATTGTGTGGAAGTGTATATGGATGATTTTACAGTTTATGGAAATTATTTTGAAGAAGCACTTGAAAACTTAGAAGAAAATTTCATAAGATGCAAAGAAGCAAATCTTTCATTAAGCCATGAAAAATGTTTTATGATGCTTAATGAAGGAATTGTTTTAGGTCACCATATTTCAGGAAATGGAATTAAGGTAGACTCATCTAAGGTAGAAATTATTTCCAAATTATCAATCCCAAGTTGTCAACGAGATGTTAGGAGTTTTCTTGGTTTTACTAGATATTATAAAAGATTCATAGAAAAATTCACAAAGATTACACATCCACTCTTCAAATTCCTCACCAAAGATTGTGAATTTAGTTGGAACTCTAATTGTCAAAAGGATTTTGAAACATTGAAAAAGAAGATCTTTGAAGCACCCATCTTAAAAGGACCTAATTGGAAATTTCCTTTTCATATATCAACTAATGCTTCAGACACAACTCTAGGAGCTATGTTAGGTCAAAAAGACCTCACTCATGCCATTTCTTATACCAATATAAATTTAACTCCTGTAGAGCTAAATTATATTGTAACTAAAAAGGACTTTTTAGCTGTAATTCATGCCATTAATAAATTTTGACATTACATTATTGGCTATGAAAATTTCGTTCATACAGACCATTATGTCATTAGATATTTAATGAATAAACCAGTTATTAATGGTAGAGTAACAAGATGGCTATTACTATTACAAGAATTCAATATCACCATTCTAGACTGACCTAGAAAACAAAACACACTTGTTGACTTTTTATCTACAATTCAAAATGATAACAATGATACACCTGTAGAGGATAAGTTTTGATCCAGGTGGATATTGGTGGCCACCCGCCAAGTCCACTTGGACCCCCAACATTATTTCTTTCAACTTTTCAGTTTCCTTAATTATAGCACATTTTACTATTGTTAGCAATTTTTTCGGCTCCTGAACTTTTGGAGCCGTTTTGAGGCCCTAAACGATGTTTTTTGGGAAACTTGGGAGCAACATGGGTCCATGGACCAATATTTCTCTTCCAAATTTGTAGTTCCCGAATAGATATTCCTAATGAAATACCGTGCGCGTCAAACGGAGATCGTATGCCAAAGTTACGACCCCGGGAAGTTGATGTACCAATTTACGCAAACGGGGCCCGTAGTTTGGCGTTTCATCTTCTAGGGTTAGGTTTTTGGATGTTTATGGTTTTCCATTGTTTCTCAATAATAAATAGGCCTTCAAGCCTCATTGTAACACAGTTCAGAGGCATGTAGCTGCCACATCTCTTCTTAGAGATAAGTTACCATTGCCCTAGCTAGTTTATTTCCATTTCTATTTGTAAGCATATTTTAGTGTTTTACATTAATGAAATGAAGTATTATTTCCACTACGTCTTTGTGTTTATGGTTATCTCTGTAATTTGTTGCGTTCCTATTTAAATTCAGATCAATGGTATCAGAGCGGTCTGCTTTTTCTCTGTTTTTCTTTGCATGTCCCGAACGAGGTCGGGATATAAGGAGTTAGGGCTTGAACTAGTCAAACCTTTGCAAGACTGGCCCCACAAATCTCAACGGCCTCCCATAGCGGATGAAAAGAAACACGAGGGTGCAAGAGATCCTATCAAAATCTTGTTCGAAGAAGCCCTTGAGCAACAAAGGAACGAGATGATGGACAACTTTGCCCAGATCCTTCAGCAGCTACCTAGGGATGATGCATTGTCTTCCAATAGCTACTCTGGAAACGCCACATCGTTTAAGGCACAAGTTAATTTTGAAATCCCCATATTAGAGGGTTATATAGACATAGATGTCGTAGATAAATGGTTAAATCTGCTAGAGGGTTATTTTTCTGTTCATGATTTTTCCAGTCGGGAAAAGATTATTTTTGCTCTTCTCAAAACAACCCCCTACGTTAAGGACTGGTGGGAAACCTACTATGAGCAGAAGGATGAAAGTAAAGGCTCACTATTTTCAACCGCACCCACTTGGAATTCATTCTGGGATGTCATCAAGGAGCAGTACTACCCTGTCAAAAGCTATGAGGATCAATACATAAAGTGGACCACATTGCGGCAGGGAAGGGACCAAGACGTGCCGGAGTTTACCAATATTTTCCATACCCTTCACACAAAGTTGGGTATCAAGTATTCGGAATAGTATTTGATACTCAAATACCGCAGCTGCCTGCATAAGTACATCCAGGAAGAAATAGAATTCTTGAACATCTCCTCACTCAGCACGACATACTGATATGCCGTCAAGGTCAAGAAAAATTTTAAATAGAAGAAGCGAGACTTTGGATCTACGAATCTAAAGCAAGGGAAAGGTGCCCCCAAACCGTAGAGCAAACGATAAAGCCAAGGCGCGGCGGCCCAAGACAACCCACCAAAGCTACAAGCAAAGAACAACGTCGTGAAGTCGAAAAAGGACATGGGAAAGTGGTGTGAGTTCCATAACAAATCCACTCACAACACAAGTGAGTGTTAGGCCAAGCAGTCACTAGTGGCCAAGCTAAAGGTTTCAAAATCAGATGCATGTTCCGACTCTAAGTTGAAACCCAACAAGGGGAATGAAAAAGGGAAGCAGATTATTGATGCAGAGCCCAACGCCACCGTTGCCACCACAAAGATACAGAAGGAGGAACCCAAAGATCTAGAGGAGGAGGAGCGTCTCTTCCACTCCTAGATGTGGGTAAAGGGCTCCCCACTATAGTTCAGTGTTGACAGGGGGAGCCAAAAGAATCTCATTTCAGCAGAGGTCGTGAAGCGACTGGGCGTACCGACCACAACACATCCACAACCGTACACCATCGGATGGCTTCACCAAGGACGGGATCTTCGCGTGAGCCAGTAGTGTCACCTTCCATACAACATCAAGCCCTTCACGGATGAGGTATTGTGTGACATTGCTCCCCTTGAAGTTTGTGATGTATTATTAGGATAACCATACTTGTGGAAGAGACATGTTGTGTATGAATCAAGGCCCCGTGTTGTTATTTCTACTATGGGAAATAAGTTGTACAAGATACCGGAGGTAGCACTGCCTACCACCATCTCTTTGGTTATTGTAAAACAATGCAGTAAGCTCATTTCCAAAATGGGAAATTTGTTTTCCTAATGATACACCCTCAGGGAAAGAAGAAGACGGTGGCCATGACCTCCAGACAGGGCCCCTCCGCACGACAACTACAGATGGACAAGGTCGTTGAGGAGTACGAGGACATCTTCACCTCCCCCGCAAGGGTTCCTCTGCACTATCAAGTCAAGCACTCCATCGATCTAACCCTAGGTGCGTTGTTTCCCAATGGACCAATCTATCGACACTCTGTTATAGAGAACGATGAAATCAAGAGGCAGATTCAGGAGCTGCTACAGAAAGGTCACATTCATCCGAGTTCATCACCCTGTGGGAGCCCGATCATGTTGGTACAGAAGAAGGATGGGACTTGCAGACTTTGTATTGACTATCGGGTGCTGAACAAGATCAATGTCTGTAATAGGTACCCAATCCCACAGATTGATGACATCCTGGACCAACTGAAGGGGGTTTCAACAAGATCGATTTAAAGTTAGGATATCACCAGGTACCAATCGAACCCTCCGATGTGTGGAAGACTGTCGTCAAAGCCAAGGAGGGCCTTTTCGAGTGGTTGGTTATGCCTTTCGGATTGGCGAATGATACTGTAACCTTCATGAGGCTAATGGATGACATCTTGTGGCCATTCACCAACTCATTTGTAGTAGTATACTTGGATGACATCCTGATCTTCAACCAGAGTTGGGAAGAGCACCTCCATCACATCCGACAAGTTCTCCAAACACTGCAGCAACATAAGTTATGTGCCAATTTGGAGAAATGCACTTTTGGCATGACCTGGGTTCAGTATCTGGGATACATTATTGATTAACAAGGGTGCATGTGGATCCAGCCAAGATCCAAGTCATTCAGGATTGGAGATCTCCAACCACTCTGACAGAGCTTCGTAGCTTTCTAGGTCTTGCCAACTTCTACCGCAGGTTTGTGTTGGGATTTTCTCATATCACTTGGCCCTTGAGTCAAGTCACAAAGGGAGGAGTGAAAGAAAAATTATTTTGGTCTAAATCTCAACAGAAGGCATTCACAGAGTTGAAAGATCGCCTCTGCTCGGCACTAGTGCTTGCATTACCAGACTTGCAACAACAATTTGAGGTCAAGACAAATGCCTATGATTATGCTATTGGGGCAGTCCTTACTCAACATGAGCATCCAGTGGAATATCAAAGTGAGACACTTTTAGACACAGTCTGAAAGTATCCCATTTATGACAAAGAGATGTATTCCATTGTGCAGGCCTGCTGATAATGGAAGCATTACATTTTGGGGAAGGAAATGTTCATCCACACAGACCACCGATTCCTGCAGTTAATACAGACCCAAGGGAAATTGCAAGATGGTCGCCATCAGAAGTGGTCCACATACTTGCAACAGTTCCATTTGAATATAAAGTATAAGAAGGGAAGCACCAATAATGTTGCATATTGCCTCAATCAACCACCGATCATGGCGTTAATGACCGTGCTCAACTCTTATGGGCATGAGACTTCTAAATGGCCACTTCTCTACAAAATCGACCCAGAATTCCACCACACATACCAAACACTCTTGGAGGGTCAGCATGTTCTAGATTTTCACCTCCATGATGCCCTATTATGCCACCTGGGTCACCTTTGTGTTCCTTCAAGTGAGCATGCCAAGATGATTTGGAAAGCACACTACAGTCGGGCTGCTGGGCATTTTGGGGTCAAGAAAACAGTGGCAGTACTGCGAATGTATTTCTATTGGTCGAATCTTCGACAGGATGTTGGTAAGTACATCATATCATGCACTGCCTACACCATTGCCAAACTGATCATCAAGAAGCAAGACCTCTATACCTCACTGCCTACCCCTAGTCAACCCTAGGAATCCATCTCCATGGATTACATGTTAGGCCTTCCTTCCACTAAGCATGGAAAC
>APFE030431870.1:10903-24595 GCA_000404065.3 Pinus taeda | reverse complement strand
ATGAAAGAATCAAACTTCTTATACCACTGCCGAGGTGACTGCTTCAGGCCATATAATGACTTCTTGAGCCTGCAGACAAATTTCTCATTGCGATGCTGAACAAACCCTTCCGGTTGTTACATATATATTTCCTCATCTAAATCACCATGTAGAAATGCAGTCTTAACATCTAACTGCTGCAACTCCAAATCAAACAAAGCCACTAATGCTAACACAATTCTAATTGAAACAATTTTAACCACTGGCGAAAAAATCTCATGGAAGTCAATACCAGCTTTTTGAGAAAACCCTTTTGCAACCAGTCGCGCTTTGTACCTGTCTTCCATATCATTCACACCTCGTTTCAGCTTGAAGACCCATTTACACCCCACAGTTTTCCTGCCTTTCGGAAGCTCCACCAGATCCCAAGTGCTGTTCTTATTCAAGGCCATCATTTCGTCCTTCATGGCTGCTTTCCACTTGTCACTTTTCGAACCTTCTATTTCTTCCTGATAGCACAGAGGTTCATTGTCATTAGCAGTAAAAGCAACAGAAGTGACATAATCATCATACCTTCTCGGTGGCCGTTTGATTCTTGTCGACCTCCTTAAGGATGTTTCTGGCGCTTCCACGATTGGTTGACTACCACCTGTAGGAACTTCTTGCCGATCAGTATCTGAGTCCTGTTCATGATCTAAACCTGAACCCTGTTCATATTCTGATTCTGAAACCTGTTCATGACTAGTATCTGAACTATAGTCATCATGACTATCATTAGAAATGCTATCAAACTGAATCTATTGAAAGTCAGATAGAACATCCTGTTTCAATCTACTATCTACATCTAACTGTACAAGAGAGGATTCATTAAACTTTACATCTATGTTGATGATGATTTTGCGGGTAGTAGGATCCCACAATCTATATCCCTTTGTTCCAACACCATACCCAACAAAGATATAACTTTTAGACTTTGGATCTAATTTAGTTCGTTGATGTTTAGGCACTAGAGCATATGCATCACAGCCAAACACTCTGAGTTTAAAATAGTCACAAGGGTGACCTTTCCATACCTCTTGAGGAATCTTGCATTCTATCTTCGTTGATGGAGATCGGTTTATCACATAACAAGTTGTTGCCACCGCTTTTGTCCATAACTCCTTTTGCAACCCAGCGTTACTCAACATACTCCTTGCTCTCTCTAGAAGAGTCTTATTCATGCATTCAGCAACTCCATTTTGCTGAGGAGTATACACCGTGGTCTTATGTCTCTCGATCCCTGCATCCTTGCAATAGCTGTCAAACTCCTTGGAAGTAAACTCACCACCATTGTCAATTCTTAAACATTTTATTGTTCTACCAGTGTTGTTTTCTACCAATGCTCTAAACTGCTTGAAAACTGAGAAAACATCAGACTTCCTTTTCAACATGTAGACCCACACTTTCCTAGAAAAGTCATCAATAAACGATACAAAATATGACGAACCACCATATGAGGTTGTAGGGGCTGGACCCCAGACATCTGAATGGATATAATCAAGTATTCCTTTACTAGTATGTTTGCCTGTTTTAAACTTTTGTTTATTTTGTTTTCCAAACAGACAATGCTTACAGAAATCTAACTTTCCAGACTTTAGATTTGGAAGTAACTTGCGATCAGCCAAAATTTTCAACCCTCTCTCACTCATATGCCCCGATCTTTGATGCCATAAGTGAATGGAGTTATTGTCATGCTCAGACACAGTAGACACAAAATCTGACCCTGTACCTCCTTCTAACTGAAATAGATTTCCTACTTTCTTAGCTTTCATAACTAGTAAGATGCCTTTGTAAATTTTCATTACTCCACCTTGAATTACAGTTTTATATCCATTTGAATCAAGTGCGCCTAATGAAATCAAGTTTTTCCTTAAATCTGGTACATGCCTCACATCAGTTAATATTCTAGTTGTCCCATCAAACATTTGTAGTTGTATGCTCCCAATCCCCACAATATTACATGTTACATCATTACCCATGTACACAACTCAATCATTAATTGATTTATATTCCTTAAACCATTCTTTATGGATACACATGTGGTTTGATGCACCGGAATCTAACAACCAATGTTGACCATGATTTGACACATTAACTGATAATACTTCATCACTCATACCTGAACCAGATGTCGAACCTGTATTTGTCGTATTTGCCTCCTTCTTCTCTGTCGAAGACTCTGCTTTTGAAGTTTGTTGTTGTCGCTTCTAGCAGTCCTTCTTAAATGCCCTGATTTGCCACAAAACCAGCACTTTAGCTTACTCTTCTTTCCTTTCGACTTTGAATGTGAGTCGCTCGGCTTCCTGGGGCGTCTTTCTTTCGAACGACCTCTAACCATCATAGCTTCTGATGTAGAGGTTTTGGAATGCGACCTTCTCCTTGTTTCTTCCGATAATAAGGATGCAACTACATCATCAAACTCAATAGTTTCTGATGAACTAAGACTTATAGAAGTAACAAAATGATCCCATGACTCGGGCAACGAGCACAATAAAGTAATAGCTTTATCCTCGGATGGAATTTTTACTTCTATACTTTGTAATTGCACAAGAAGAGTATTAAAACCATTTAAATGATCAGCAGTCGATGTACCTTCCTTCATTCACAAACCGTACAACTGTCGCTTCAGGAGAATCCTGTTGGTTAAGGATTTGGTCATGTACAGTTTCTCCAGTTTCGTCCACAAACCAGCAATTGTTGTCTCCGTCACAATATTAAACAGGACATCATCAACTAGACACAGTCGAATAACACTAATCGCTCTTTCATCCATCTCGGCCCACTCACTATCTTTGATGTTGTAAGTTTGTTTGGACTTGCCCAACAATGCCTTTGCCACGCCATGTTGGACAAGCAAACCATGCATTTTCACCTTCCAGATCTCAAAATTATTCTTGCCATTAAATTTTTCAATTTCAAACCGGGCACTCTGAGTTTTCGCCATTTTGTATCAAAAAGCACAATAATCTCCAATACCAGCAAAAAAAAAAAAAAAATTGCCTATGCCTTTATTTTTACACAAAAAAAAACTTCCTATGCCTTTGTTTTTTTTTGCCTTTTTTTATTTATTAAATATTAAAGCCCCCTTACACTTTTAAAGCCTTTTAATTTTGAAAAACCATGTTACATAAAGGCATTAAAATCCACAGAGATGAACATCAATTCTGGGGTGGAAAATAGTGCCACCCGGCCTGCGCTAAACGAGCCCCTTTGTCAATTGAAGTTTTATTACTGTGACATTCAAGATAGGCCGCTGCCACCATTTCAAACCAAAAAACAGAAAAACAAAGGCCGATTCTATTGATTTATTGAAGTGATTGTACCTTCACCATGGGATTTAAATCTTTACCCAACCAACGCTAAATTTAAAAACGTTGAGAAATTGATAGCGCAAATGTGCGTTTATTTCACACTCCTCTGCACATAAGTGTTAATTTAACAGTGCGTTTATTTCACATACTACACCACACTCCTCTGCATAGTATTCTCCACATACTACACCACACATTTACATATTCTTTAATCACATTTAATCGGTTGGAATAATGCTTTGTATATGGTGTAAATTCATTAAACACATTTAAATGCTTAACATTATTTCTGCCATGAAATAAAAAACCATTTTACCCGACCTTCCAGCGCCTTTGCGCTCCACCAAATGTATAATAGCTTTCCACCAAAGATTTAACAGCGCTCCATCATAGCAAAGATATAACAGCTCTTCAGTGGGCATACACTGTCGGATCCACGCAGCACCTCCAGGCAGTGATCTGCTCCACGCAGGTTTAGATTAGCTCCAGCACGCACATGGACAGCAACAGGTGAATGTAGAAAACTGTTGTCGCCACTCAGCACTGTCCAAAAAATATATTAATTCTCCAACTGCACAAACGCCAACACTCTACACAGCTTCACTTCAAAACCAGCACTCGCTTCAGCTGCGCCATGCCTCCAACTGCTCAGATACCACTTGTTGGTCCCATATGCACAGCAAAAAAATAAACACACAGCAGAATAAATCTAGCACATAAAACACAAGAGTTTAACGTGCTTTACCCAACCAATCTAGGCTACGTCCACACAACATAGGCATCGGCAATTTATTAATCAGACAGGAGATTACATCAAGAAATCCTCACACAAACCTCTCACTCTCTTAGCCAACATCCGAATGATTGCCTATTATATAGCATAGAGAATCTAACAGCCTCATTAACTCACTCACATCAAATATAGGAGGCATTAACTCCCTCCCAACAACCTGGAGTTAATCTAGGACCTGAATTCTATTGTTGTCACCTTCAAAGATTTTTGCCTATTTGATTGCAAACAAGAAATCTCAATAGTGTCATTACTCATGGAGTGACATGTGTCATAGGTTGATGTCAGATAACAAATCGACAATCAGAAGTTAGGGAAAGTTGTTGCGTCAAAGAAGAACCTCCGATTTTAAAATATTTATAGAGGAGCTTCTATAACGGTGTTGGACCATGGTTACTAAAAGTTGAAAGGACCAAAGGCTATTGGTAAAATGCTGGAATCATGGATGTATGTATTATGTGTAAAATTAAAGTTGGGTGGAGAGAAGATTAAGAAAGGCTTGATAGAGTGGAGAAGTTTAACAAAGGAGTATATGTGTTAAAACCTCATGCAGGCACTCCCTCATCCCCTCTCCACATGAACTAGGTCACATCACTCCTCGGAGATTGCAAGTTTTAGGACTCCAACCAAATGCTACATTGTGAAATTGATGATTGTAAAGCTATGATATCTTACAGTACCCAAGCACATATGTGATGTGGTCCTGTGTATTTAACATTCATAATGTTTATACTGTGGAAATATTATGAATAATATGCCCCCTTTCCATCCAAAGATTTAAGCCTCAAAAGGGTTTGGTCTTGAATCGCAGGACCCGGTCATGAAGATTATGCCTAAGCCCCCGGGACTAAGAGTTTTGCAAAATTTCATCCTTGTACCTTTCAAAGTGCCACTCAACAAAAAAATGTTGATTTTGTTAAAGTTCATATGTATCAGCCCACTGTCTTACCCTTGGTTGTAGAACAAAGAAACATATTAAGGAGCGCAAACAGGGTTGCCACACATTTGCTGCAGAACATAGAGGGGTCGTTGTTTCTTCTTTTTCCATTCCTAAAGCAAAGGCTTTTTGCCCATTTTTAGCAAGATTTTTGGCATTGTGATAGGCATTTCTAGATTCTCCATATGCAAAGGCAAAGGATTAGGATAAATGAACAAATTTTCATATTTCTTGCCTTCTTTCGAGTGATTGTTTTTATTTTTAGGGTATTGATTAGATTTTTTCCATAAATTGTTAGATATTGTATTATAATCAATTTCTTTTTGGAATTCAAAGTAAGTTCAATAGGAAGTCTATAAACACTTTGTAATAAGGCTCAGAAAGGGTTGGAATATGTTGGATCATGTTTGAACTTGTATGAAGAAAAGGGCTCTACGTTGATGTAAGTCGTGGATTGGAAGCAATGTGATCAATTTGTAGAAATACAAAGAGTTTTGTTCCAAGATTCCCATGTCAGAAAATTGGTGATGTGCTTCTTATGTTAAATTGTTTATTTTCTCAATTTCCATATTTTTTTCACTCTTTATTGTTGCAAGAAGATTAAGGGCCAAATTTTATTAAGTTTAGTCTACTCTGGGCTGTTAGCAATATCCATGTTTTCTTTCTGATGTTAAACATAGAATTCATTCTAGTATGCTCTATATTTAATTGAACTCAAATCATATTTCATCCCATTCATCCCACTATCACTCTAAAATATCCAAAAGTTTTCCTATCCCACCTTGTTACAACTACACTCTCATTTTGTGATTTATTACCCAAAGGTTCGTGATTCCATGCACAATGGACTTTTCCAGCATCTTTCAACCAAACCTTTGAAAAACACATCTCCAACTCAAATAGCTAGCCTAAAATCTAAAACAGAAATCTAAATCATATAGACAAATCCCTCTCTGAAGCTAGAAGGGCTGGATCCCAACTTTGAAGCTGGTTTTGTGGTTAGCTTTGTAGTTTTCTTCCTCATCCTAGGAAAGTTAGTAAGTGAGAACATCTTGGCGACCATACTGGGGAACAGTTTTATTTTCCACGGGAAATACTATCAAGTGTCAAATCTGATTACTGATGGTAGAAAACAGTCAGACATATGAAGGCTGAAGCATTCACTTTGTGACTCCATTGTTTAAGAATCAATATTGTAGAAACACTCATGGAAACTCAATTGTCTAAAGAATTCAGAGATTGAATTACCTAATCTTGATGACAAGGTATGTGGGAGACCCTATTTCTATTGAAGGTTTCAAAGAATACCAGGATATTTGTGATGAAGAGCACATGGAAGACAATTTCTTCAATATACTACATCTTTATTTTAGGGCATCGAAATGTAGCTCTGAATCTAAAGCCAACTTTTTACAAGAGTTGTTGATAAAATTGAGAACAACATTCAAATCGTAAATGTTCGACTTCAGTCTTATAATCTTTAACATCAGAATCATCTTTTTGAGAACATTTCTTAGCCAAAACAAGAAATGGTAGTGATTCCTTTTGATATTGGGAGTGAGTAGTATTTTGATAATGGTTTTGATGACTCATAGTTGAAACTGTACGATGGAAAAGGGAGAACAATTGAACTATCCATAAATAATAAGCTAGTCATTGAAAGCTTTCAGGGTCAACAAACCAATCATGTTTTGTTTGATCCCATAGCTATGTATGGAGAGGAATTTTTCACTAAAGAGTATCGATTATGTTTTTATTGTGAAAGAAAAGTCAACAATCAATTCTCATTGCACTTACACTTTCCAATTTCCATTTTGTTGAGATGGATTCTAGGAATCACAACAAGTATTGAACTACTTGATTGGCCATTTTAGCCTTTTTCTATTACTTAATTTTTTAGGGGTATAAGTAGCCTAAAGTAGGTAGGAGTTTGAATAAGCTCAACATTATGAGCGTCGTTTCTAGCCATATTTTTGTTTAAACTTTAATTTATGGTAGAGTTTTCATTTTTTAGTGTAGATGTTATAGAAATTTTTGGGCACTTCAACCCCAATCACAAATGTCCATAAACTGAGGGCTCTTAAGTCCCTAAAAGAGTTGCTTCACTGCCTAAAGGAACAAGGTCAACTGATTATATCATCTCCCAGAAGTTCTCCACTGAAAACTTCTCATAAATGGTCAAAACTGGACCATACTGAAAGCTCCATGCAGGGGGTGCGATGCATGTCACCTTCCCAATGTACAGGGTGCGATGCATACTGTTTTTCTCCTCTGTAGGGTGCGATGGTCAGGAATGGGCAAATGGCAGGGACCAAAATTCGAGGTGGAAGATCATGGAATCTTCCAGAAGCTTCCCCTCTAACACTTGCCACTCCATTTTTGACCAGGGATGAGTAAGAGATCTTCATTCTCCAAGTGGAAGCAAGAACTATCAAAGAGAAGACACTAATCAAGATCCCAAAAGATGACTCACGTTTCTGTAATCATCTATATATGGATCCCTCATCATAGAGATGCAGGGGCTGGAATTTTGTAATCTATAGAGAAGTGTTGTTAGTATTCTTGTGTACATTCACAGTGTTGGGTGATTTTGCTTTGCTTGACGTGAAAGAAGGGCTTCTTAGCTGGAGGATGATGCTGCGTCAGAGCTACTCATGGTTGTAATCCTCTTGATACTTTCATCTGAATAAAGCTATTCTTGTTTCCTTCCTATACTGGTGTACTTGTTTATATATGCTTGTATATGGTTAATGTACATCTCATCCTACATTATTTGTGAATTTAGATCCTTGTTTCTTGCATAGTAGTATGTTGCTATGATTCTACAAGTCCCTTTTGAAGCTGTAGACAAAGAGAAAGCAGAAAAACTCTATCAAGAAGGAGAGGGAATCGAGCGCATGACTTAGGTTGGCCCTCTTCGTTCTCCTCTCATCTATTTTCATAAGAGGAATCAACAGTAGACTTTGATTGTTTGTTTCTAAGATAGCCACACATCTTAGTGGGAATAGTAGCATCCGTGTGGACACTATTCCTGTATAAAAAAATTGTGACTCCGTTGGGGAGCGACTAGATTACTTGTTGGCCTATCTATCCTTGTTTCTTTTATAAACATACGGATGGAGCTTGAAGTCAAGCTAGCTAGCCTTAAAACTGCATTTGTCATACAAATACAAAGTAGATAAATGTCGCTTCAGTCAACTAAACTACAAACTGTGAGTGAAGTCTCGCACTGTAACCATCGCACCCTGCCTTCAAGGTAGCCTGTATGCATCGCACTTCCCGAATGGAGTAACTGCGCTGCATACTGAGTTCACTGTGTAATAGGTGCGATGGTCAGGGAGGACTGATTTTACCCTCTGACTATGAATTTTTCTCACTATTTTCAGTCTTATTCAAGAATTTTTGTTGTCTATAATTAGTCTGCTTCTGTGAATACTCCCTTCTCTTGCATTATTCTTCCTCCTTAGTGCAAAGAACTATAAACATTTTTTATGTATTGTGCGTCACTTTAGTTCTCTTTTTGCAAAAAAGTAACATAGTCAAATTGTCGTCTCTAGATCTGAGAGTGTCGTAGCTGTCGTTTTCAGTTTTAGAAAGAAATCACATTGTTTTGATAGTTGATTATACGGTTATCATTGCATAAGACTTGATTTACTAGTTTTAAAGTGTCGAAAAGCAATTTCCATTTCAAAATCGCAAAGTGTCTCTCTTGTTTTTACTTCATTTTGGAAAAGAATTTTGTTAAGTACAGTCACTTTAAAAGTATTTCAATTTTGCACATAGTTTTCTTAGTGTCATTTACACATTAAGGGAATTGAAAACCAATACATGCATGTGCATTTGCATCTTGAATGCTTGGCTTGATTTAGGACTGTGCATATTAGCGTGTGCTCTGTGCTCTGTGAAGAAAAGATGCTTGACTTTCTTCCCTTTAGTAGCTAGGATTTCATTGCTGAAAGAAGATAAAACGCTTATTTATCATCTTAGACTGCATTTTAGGAATTATACATACATCACGTGGTGAACCTGAAAGGCAAACTGTTAAGCAAGATCAACTTAAAATAAATCTCAATGAATCTAACAACGCTTTGGAACTTAACGCAACATATAGACGTCTAGGCTAGAGACGTATTCCGGCGTCGTAAAGCCTGGTAACTGTTTCTTTCAGTGCTGGTTGGGTGATTCCTCCACTCTGAGACGACAAGTGCCAGTATGGACTTGTGCTCCCACGTTACCATCGTGTATATATTGGGAGACCACTATAGGCTGCATCCTTTATCCTTAGGAAGCCGTGTCTGCCACCCTATCGATCGTAATGCACTGAACACAACATTCGGGAAGGCTGACTGTCGTACCGTAAAAAGTATTTTGTAGTTTTAGAATTGGTTTGGTAATCCTCTCTGCCTAGATCTCCAGAGAAGTCCATTTTCCTCCTTTTTAGACTCCTTAATGAAAAAGGTCCTCTGAGTGCTTGTCACTTTAAGCTCAATAAAAATTGAATGCGACTAGAGTCATCTTTTGTTTTTTATCGACTCTTTAAAATTGAAAAAACAAGTTGTGTCCAAGTGTCTAAAAATTTATTTTAAATCGGAATAATGTCACGAATTCCCCCGTTGATCTTCAGGTTGAGAAAATGGAGTCTACCAACCAAGGATTTCCCCGTGAAGGAAATCCTAGTCCCTTCATTTCTTGGGGAGATGTTGGTCCACCCCATATGGCCACTTTGTCACTTCCAGGATTGACAATTGGTTTGCCAGTCTGACTCTTCTCTACCTCTTTCGTTCAGAATCCCACAATTCCTGAACAGTCTAACCAGCAACTAGACGACACTAGAGTTGCTTCCCAACCTTCTACTTCATTTGATTCTCCTTCTCCTCCTTCCTCTTCACTTGACATAGCCGATCAAGCTAAAAGTCAAGTAATTGAGAAGAAGAAGAAGCAGAAAGAGAAAAAGGAAAAGAAGAAAAAGGAACCAAAATCGAAAGGGAACAACCAAGTATCATCTAGCAAAAATCCACACACCGCATAGTCAAAACCTAAATCTCCTTGTGTCATTTGCAATGGAGACCACTATCACCAAGATTGTCCCTACATCCCTCGGATCTTAAGGGACTAGTCTCCTTGTTTGCACCACCTAGTAGCATCAACCTTTGGCAACCATGTTGAATGCTCACCGTCGACCAATGAAAGTGAAGCACATGGGTAGAAAAGGAATCCTGAACTTCCTTGTAAGTTGTGTGAAGGCGATCACGCCATCCACCACTGTCCCTTCCTTGAAGAGGTTAAAACAGTTTTAGATAGTCGTCCGGTTTCACTGTTACGACTTCCTCCTGGATATCAAAAACTCTTGCCGAGTCCTCCACCGGTTGAAAATCTGGTTAGCCCATCCTTGTGGTCAGCGGAAGCTCCTATCGTTGAAAATGAACCTTCAAAATCCATACCAAACGAAAGTCAAAGGGTCGATATGGCAGTTGACCCGGTATTGCCTTCAGAGTGTTCATCCTCGAACGATACCGTCACTAAAGAGAAAGAGAACGAAACCATTCAAATTCTTTTCATCAACACCGACTCCAATGAGCTTGGGGGCAGTCCTTCCATTCCTTTACCATAGGAAGGAATTTCATCAGAGTCCTACCCGGCCGTCTATTCGGTCCCACCACCAAGCAACCTAGTGGTTTCCTTCAACTGGAACCTACTAGGCAGACCCCGTTTACCAGCCAGTGTACCATTCATAATTATTGTACAAGCTTACAGAATGGTCATGGTTGGTACCATCATCAATGAAGGGGCTTCTGTGAGTATCCTTTCCTCAACTGCTTGGAAAGTGCTTGGTTCGCCATCGCTTTTCCCTGAAATGAGAAACCTAACAGGCTTCGACAAGGGAACCTGTCGACATTTAGGGATCCTTCCAAATGTGCCCATTACTTTGAGAAGGAAAATTGGTCACATGAACGTTATGGTAGTTCAAGGACCTTTAGATTACAATCTACTCCTTGGACGTGACTATATTTATTGCATGGGAGCCGTCATCTCCTCACTCTTTAGAGTAATGTGTTTTCCGCACAAAGGCAAAATGGTCAAGCTCATAGACCAAATGTCATTCCCCGATTCACACATCACAAATAATCAAATTCCATCCCTGAATGGTCTTTTCACGCAAGAAATGTCTCATCGGTCTCCAGTCCATCCACCTAATGAGCGCGAGTGATTTGGGAAGATGTGACTAAAACCCAAGGGGCATGCGCCCTGGTCTTCTTCGACAGGGAAACTCTGGGTATAAGGTAGGTTTCAGTGAAGGATATATGACTAGTCTGATACCCGTCCGTCTAGGAAAAGGGAATTAGACCAGATAATATACCTTCGTTAGAAGGTAGGCCTTTCCCGATAGAACAAATGTTTTGTCTGCAAATTGAGGGGTAACCTGGAAACTCTACTCCGCTATACCTGGGGGCATGCAAACCTTTCCGCATGCAAGTGAAGAGTGGCTATTTATTTTTTAAATTTGTAGGGCCTCTAACACTTTAAACCCGTAAGGCTAGTCGTTTCCTAGCTTGCATAAAGAAAGGATCCATGGCAAAGCTTTAGAGATGTAAGCCACTTCAAAATAGCATCTCGAAATGAGACATTTTCATCATACGACTGGCGAGAAATGTTGTCGCAGAGTTCAATCTCGTTAAAAAATAAACTCTCCACAAGTAATTTTAGCGTATAGTTCATGCTCGTTAAAAAATAAGCATAAGTCATGAGCAAGTGTTTATCCCCGCATTTAAGCTCATTAAAAAATGAATGGGTAAATAACCATTGTGAATTCCTTATCACCAGCTTTTGAGCCTTGGTCATGTTCTCGCCATCACCTCCACTCTGTTTTTAGCTGATCATTCACCCCCACATGATTGTTTACCCTTTCGAGGAACATTTGCGAAGTGTGATTCTGCTAGCCATCCTTGTAACACTACCGTGATTGGAAAATTCCAAACCTTACCTGGAATCAGCTGCTACACGAAACCATCACTCGTTCCTCGAAGACGAGTCTTATTTAAGCTCTTTTCACCTGAATCATAAAATATGAAAAGATTGTCGAGCGATTGGCCTCTCTGGCTCGTTAAAAGGCATCGGAAGTGCTATCCCTCCTCTAGATTTTAATCTTTTTGGACCTGATGGATTATTACACAAAACGATCAAGTGCTTGTCTCCTTCGGCTCATTAAAACTATCGAAAATTCATCCCTTTTGTATTATTTTACGCTTTTTCGGACTGAAGGGATTATACAACGAAAAATAATCTTCGGATTCTTCTTTCCATTTCTTTCAGACTCTCTAAAATTGAAAGAGACCGAGTTATCTTTGTCGTTAAACTCGTTAAACTAAATAGCAGCAACCTCATCCAACAGGACGAGAATGAGTTTCACTTTCGCTAGGCTCACTAAAATATAGCAACAGGTTCGCCCGAAGGGCAGATTATAGAACAAGCATATGTTATCCTCCTCAAGCTTGAAAAAAATAAAGAAGTACTGGTCAGCAATGACTAGGGAAAATTAGGAAGAAAACAAGAAGAAACTTTATTGGTAGCAAGTCACTCTTGAACATGACACTTTCCTTCCGCATCCATGCCGAGTTGGGTTGTTCCGTTCACTGGTCATCACCATTGGTCCGTCACACCATCCATCTCTGGGGTTAACGCTACCAATCCATTGTCAGTGAAGTTGATATGTTCAAGAGAAGTCATTCGGACAGTTCACCTGAGTCTCACCCACTGTAATACATTCGTGCTTCATTCCTTCATGACCGCCACCCTAAACCCCCATATCGTCAGTTTGTTTTCACCTCCAAAATCATTTACTTCGTTCCATGTCATTGTTGTGGGATTCATTAAGGCCCTCCTGCGACGGGTCGCTTCTTGTCGACATCAGCTCGTTATCCAAGAAGTTGACTTAGGGACAACCCTTTTAGTACTTTGAAGCTTGCATGCCTCAATGGCAAGTTTCTCACTTTCGGCGACAGGTTTACATCAATGACCTTCGACCGAGAGATTTTGTGTGGTGTTCGACGCCAAGTCCCTTTTTCACACCACATAGGTTTTACTGTAGTACCTTGAGGGTCATTGTCATTATTGGTGATTCCTCTCGCGCCTGTTAACAACTTACATCAATGGCTAGTAATCAGGTGATGTCTTTCCATGTTCGACTCCAAAACATTTTTCAAATGGATCGACTTGTACTCTTAGTGAAGATTGGCCAAGTTTGAAGACCCCGGATCTAGTTTCATCCATCTAGCCTGCGATATATTTAGGAATATAAAAACATCCAGTGTACATCATTTTCGAACAGATGATCATCCGAATCAAAGGATGATGTGTCCATATCATCAGCCTGTCACACAGACGATCGTTTGTCCTATGTACATGAAAATGAGTTTATAAAGCTGAGTATGGGAATGTCTACCTCAGCTAGATCATAAAAAAATGTTGTCATATAATTTATTGTATTTTATCTTATTACAGGTCACCTCCCAGCTCAGAAAAACTTCAAATCCTCATAGTAAAGCATTTCACCCGACATCAAAAACGATTAACGACCTCATGCTTTAGGGGGCAACTGTTATAGACATTTTTGGGCACTTCAACCCCAATCATAAATG
>APFE030431861.1:0-12365 GCA_000404065.3 Pinus taeda | reverse complement strand
CCAGCTTCTGGCACTGAAACTTTGCTTCTCCCCACCAATTTCCGAATTGGCTCTATAGGCTACTGCGTTGCTCTGCGTCAACCTCACTATGAATCCTCTGCCTCTCTATAAATGCGCTCACTAGAACTGGAATCCTTCCTCCAGCTTCACTGTCCCTGCCCCTCTCTCACTGCTTCGATTGATCTTGAATGATCTCATCTTTACTCCTTATTGTGTTCATTGTGGAATGACTTTTCACTAAGGGTAATGTCTCCAAAACCAAGCCGACCTAAGTCAACATGCTTAAACACTGTTTTCATAAGGAATAAAAATTATTTTTGTATATTTTTTGCCACTCCATTGAAGCCCTAGGTGCCCCTTATCCTTTCAAGGTTGTCACTCATGCTTGTAATGAATAAACAATCATTTCCTCCTTAGGTCTTCTGTCCATGACTTTGGGTACAAAGCCCACCACTTAGGTACATTTCCCACAAAGATTCATTTTCGTGGGTCAACTTATCACAAACCCAATACCCTGAGGGTTGTGAGAGTACCTCCCAAGATACACAATTCAACATTCCGTCCCTAGACCACTTAAGCAAAGAATAGGGATGCTATGAGTTAGGGTTTTACAAATATTCAATGATAGCATGTGTGATGTCATATAACAGCCACAAGAAATAATCTTATAATGATTAATCAACAAAGAATCAATACTATCGATTAGATATGAAAATCTAAGGGTTTTCAATCGAGATGTTATGGCTGAAACATGTAAAAAACAACAATATAGTGATGACGTCAGCCCAACAAATAAGGTTTTAAGATGCACAAATTGCTAGATCTTGCTTTTTAATAAATATTTAATGCAATTCCTACTTAGAAGGAATGAACACGTCAAATAAAATTACTTCTAGCAATATTTCAAAAAGGTGTTAACCCTAGATATCTTGAATTTAAGAGAGAAGAAAGAGAAATTTGTAAAATCAGAAGCCTTTATCACAACCACCTAGACTAGTTCCTTGATGGAAATGTACAATGGAGTTACCTAGGCAAAATTCAATTAGGACAACCTTGTTTGAGAGGGTGAGAGGTGTAAATCCTCTTCTTACAAACCCTAGCGGCTTCCCTAAAATGGATATTTTAGATTTGAGAGATGCAAAACTGGGATGTCCCTTAAAGGCTTCAAAGAAAACAATTTTACATGGCGTAGAGGATCACAATTTCTATACAAACACAACAATTTTAACTATGGCACACGCAGAAACCATAATTTTCACAATATAGCATGCAAAATATAGAAGATGAGAAATAAACTTATAAGAATTCCACAAGAATCTCCTCAATCAATCTCAAGACGCCAAATTCAAGCAAAAATCCAACTCCAAGAGAAATATCACCATAGATCTACATTTCGTGCGAGTAGAAAATAGGCAAAATGTAATGCACACTTCCCAAAGAGAGAGAAGTGTGACAATGAATGACAATGAAAAGTGAATAAGGCCCCTCTCTATTTATATAAGGGTAACCAAACCTTATTATATTAATATTAAAACAAAGCCACTAAAAGTGTTTACCTAAGCATTCAACTCGGTCAAAGTTCACAAGTTGACCTTGAAATAACTCGAGAATATAACAAAATGCCAAAAATATCCCACAATTGTCGTAGAAAAGGAGTCTCCACCATTACATCATCCTATAGAATATGCAATAAGGCACCAAAGAACTGAGACAGGGGTCCAAGAGTGCTCCTTACTCCAAGATAGTCCTCAATTGCAAGCATACATCTCCAAATGGTGCCTCCACCACCATGACATCATCCAATAGAATCCCTACCTCACTCTTTGCAAACATGTGGGAGTGACATGGCACCTCTAAAAGAAAGCATTGACATCAAATATGGATGTACTATCCCTCCCATGTCATCTCAGTGATAGCCATCCCACTATAGGCTTCGAAATAAGGTGTCATCCATTAAACAACGTCAAGGCAAGGTTTGGGGCATCTTGGATCCATCTAGGTACATCATGGAAAATTCCAATGCCTAGTATTTCAAGCTTAATGTTTCAAAATCTGGAGTATTGTTAAGAGGCTCTATATCATGTGGAATTTTCTCAAGGATGAACGTTCATCTCTAGGGGGGAAATGTTGGGGTCACAATGTTAGATTGCTTTGGTTCTCCTCTCTCTCATTTCTAGCACTTAGGTTAGTTATATCATTGAAAGAGATTGATCTAGACACCTTCCTCTTGGTGTATTGTATAGGGTTCCCAAAATGAACTTACTTAAAACCCAACTATTAGTCACATCAATATTGATTGTCCCTAAACTTCTCATTGGGTTGGAGCTATTGTCAAAGATAGTCAGAAAATACTTCTATCTCCTATTTCCTTGTTCATCATTCTTGTTCTCTCTTAGTCTCCCTATGTCAGTACTCTCTCCTGCTTGCCGTGCGATTTCTCTTCCTACTTGCACCTACCCTGACCATTTTGAGCCACCCCATTCTTTCCCCTCTCTTGTCTTTTCGTGCTCCATGATGTGTTATTCACCTTACTCTTCTTCTCCTTCCCTTACCCATTAAATGTTGAAGGAAAACCTTGCCTTCTAGTCCTAACCTTTATCTAGTGGCTTGTGGATTTTACTAGCCTCATAAGGTTTCCATAATTAATATGCTTTACAAAGTTGAGTGAAGCTTCATTTTGGGATGTGATCATTGTTAAACACCCCTAGGCCTCTTGTCTATCGCATTTCTCAAGAAATTAATTGCACTCCCATTCATACTTTTTCTCATCAACCCTTTCTCCTTTTTGTTCCTTTCATTCCTAATCTAGTTGGTGAAAACCTCCTTCTATAGCATCTCCCTTTGTTTCATTTTGGGCACCCCTTTCCTAGGTATATTACTACTAATGGGTCTCTCTAGGTCGTTCTCTTGGGTAGGGCCTGACTCGAGATGACTTCTCCTTTAATGGGACAAACCACCTTGCCTGTCCTTTGCCTACTGGGGAGTTTGGTCTTGGTTGTCACATCCCATACACTGCAGCTATGGGTTCATTTCCTCAACCATCCCTCAATTCCTCCTTCCACTCGGCTCTTGCCTTCCCCATTTCAAAACTATCACCGTTACCATTTTCTACTTTCCTTCACTATTTAAGCTCCCGAGTTGTTGATTCACACCTCTTTGGTTTAGTTTTGCAGTCCTAGCTTGATTACCTCTCACATCTATTTCCTCCACTAGTTCATCCTTACCTTGGTTGCCTCTCCTTCCTTCTCTTCTTCTCACCTTCACTCACTTCTTAGACTTCATCGATATTTTCTATTGTTAACGCCTCTAGACCTCGTGGTAACAAGAGATTGGCCACCACTATTACCTATGGAGGATTTTCTACATATGGATGACCTAGAGGATATTCAGCAAGGAGGTTTTAAGGTGATGGAAATGTCTAATCATTTTGACAGGGTACTAATGGAGTCAGAAGGGCTAAGATATGTCTTTTCCAAAGCACAAGTACTCCGTCCCTAGATCACTTAAGTAAAGAAAAGGGCTGCTATAAGTTAGGGTTTGACAAATATTCAATGATAGGGAATTTGATGTCATATAACCATAAGAAACTGTCTTACAATGATTAGTCAACAAAGGATCAAGACTATCAATTAGATATGCAAGGTTAAGGCCAAAACATGTAGAAAACAACAACATAGTGATGATGTTAGCACTACTAATAGGGTTTTAACATGCAAAAAGTGCTAGATGTGAAAATTCGGCAACCCGAATCCTATTGCAGTAACTGGAAATAATTCTCCTAATTGTTAAATTAATTTTTAACAATTTATTTACTATTTTCTACAATAAATATTGAATCAATCACACTACAACCTACAAAATAAAATTGTGGAAGAAATAAATGCTGGAAGAAATGCTAGCACACGCACATAAATTTACACAGTTATTTTTGGACCAATGTCCCCGGAAAAACCAAATGTCGCAAAACTGGTGCAGCAGTTGAGGGTTTAATTATTATGCAGCAGTGAAATAATCTGAGTGCAAATGGATGCCGAAACTGGCAATCCTAAAGAGAAAAACTGGTAAGAAAATCTAGTGAGGAATTTCCTCACTCCGCAGAAAATTTCGGGCTCTGACCTCAGCTAAAATTGAGCCAACCAAACTGGATATGTGCGGTCAATTTGTCACCCTAGCTCAGTTTCTCCCGCACTCAGCTCGAAACAACTTCTCCTCAAGCTGGATGGTCAGTTGTTGTCTCGAAAAATGTCTCTCCTAGCCTCTGTAACCTCTGCCCAGCTTCTGGCACTGAAACTTTGCTTCTCCCCACCATTTTACAAATTGGCTCTATAGGCTACTGCACTGCTCTGCGTCAACCTCACTATGGCTACTGTGCCTCTCTGTATGCACTCACCGGAATTGGAATCCTTCCTCCCGATTTACTGTCCCTGCCCCTCTCTCACTGCTTCGATTGATCCTGAATGAGCTCATCTTTACTCCTTATAGTGTTCATTTTGAAATAACTTTTCACCAAGGGTAATGTCTCCAAAACCAAACCGACCTAAGTCTACATGCTTAAACACTATTTTCATAAGGAATAGAAATTATTTTCATTTTTTTTTGCCATTCCATTGAAGCCCTAGGTGCCCCTTATCCCATCAAGGTTGTCACTCATGCTTGTAATGAATAAACAATCATTTCCTCCTTGGGTCTTCTATCCATGACTTTGGGTACAAATCCCACCACTTAGGTACATTTCCCACAAATATTCATTTTCGCGGGTCAACTTATCACAAACCCAATACTTCGGGGGTTGTGAGAGTAGCTCCCAAGATACACATTTCAACATTCCATCCCTAGACCAATTAAGCAAAGAATAAGGATGCTATGAGTTAGGGTTTTACAAATATTCAATGATAGCGCGTGTGATGTCATATAACAGCCACAAGAAACAATCTTAGAGTGACTAATAAAACATGTAAAAAACAACAATATAGTGATGATGTCAGCCCTACAAATAAGGTTTTAAGATGCACAAATTGCTAGACTTTGCTTTTTAATAAATATTTAATGCAATTCATACTTAGAGGGAATGAACACATCAAATAAAATTACTTTTAGCAATATTTCAAAAAGGCCCTAATCCTAGATATCTTGAATTTAAGAGAGAAGAAAGAGAAATTTGTAAAATCAGAAGCCTTTGTCACAACCACCTAGACTAGTGCCTTGATGGAAATGTACAATGGAGTTACCTAGGAAAAATTCAATGAGGACAACCTTGTTTAAGAGGGTGAGAGGTGTAAATCCTCTTCTTACAAACCCTAGCGGCTTCCCTAATAGGGATATTTTAGATTTGAGAGATGCAAAACTGGGATTTCTCTTAAAGGCTTCAAAGAAAACAATTTCACATGGCATAGAGGATCAAAATTTCTAGACAAACACAACAATTTTAACTATGGCACACGCAGAAACCATAATTTGCACAATATAGCATGCAAAATATAGAAGATGAGCAATAAACTTAAAAAAATTCCACAAGAATCTCCTCAATCAATCTCAAGAAGCCAAATTCAAGCAAAAATCCACCTCCAAGAGAAATTTCACCATAAATCTACATTTCGTGCAAGTAGAAAATAGGCAAAATCTAATGCACACTTCCCAAAGAGAGAGAAGTGTGACAATGAATGATGATGAAAAGTGAATAAGGGTAACCAAGCCTTATTATATTAATATTAAAAAAAAGCCACTAAAAGTGTTTACATAATCATTCAACTAGGTCAAAGTTCACAAGTTGACCTTGAAATAACTTGAGAACATAACAAAATGCCAAAAATATCCCACAATTGTCGTAGAAAAGGAGTCTCCACCATTACATCATCCTACAGTGTATGCAATAAGGCACCAAAGAACTGAAATAGGGGTCCAAGAGTGCTCCTTACTCCAAGAAAGTCCTCAATTGCATGCATACATGTCCAAATGGTGCCTCCACCACCATGACATCATCTAATAGAATCCCTACATCACTCTTTGCAAACATGTGGTAGTGATGTGGCACCTTTAAAAGAAAGCATTGGCATCAAATATGGATGTACTATCCCTCCCATGTCATCTTGGTGATAGCCATCCCCATGTAGGCTTTGAAATAAGGTGTCATCCATTAAACAAGGTCAAGGCAAGGTTTGGGGCATCTTGGGTCCATCTAGGTACATCATCGAAAAGTCCAATGCCTAGAATTTCAAGCTCAATGTTTCAAAATCTAGAGTATTGTTAAGAGGCTCTATATCATGTGGAATTTTCTTAAGGATGAAAGCTCATCTCTAGGGGGGAAATGTTGGGGCCACAAGGTTAGTTTTCTTTGGTTCTCATCTCTCTCATTTCTAGCACTTATGTTAGTTATATCATTGAAAGAGATTGATCTAGACACCTCTCTCTCGGTGTATTGTAAGGGTTTCCCAAAATGAACTTACCTAAAACCCAACTATTAGTCACATCAATATTGATTGTCCCTCAACTTCTCATTGGCTTGGAGCTATTGTGAAAGATAGTCAAAAAATACTTCTATCTCCTATTCCCTTGTTCATCATTCTTGTTCTCTCTTATTCTCCCTATGTCAGCTCTCTCTCTTGCTTGCCATGCGATTTCTCTTCCTACTCGCACCTACCCTGACCATTTTGAGCCACCCCATTCTTTCCCCTCTCTTGTCTTTTCATGCCCCATGATGTGTTATTCACCTTACTCTTCTTCTCCTTCCCTTACCCATTGAATGTTGAAGGAAAACCTTGCCTTCTAGTCCTAACCTTTCTCTAGTGGCTTTTGGATTTTACTAGCCTCATAAGGTTTCCATAGTTAATATGCTTTACAAAGTTGAGTGAAGCTTCATTTTGGGATGTGATCATTGTTAAACACCCCTAGGCCTCTTATCTATCACATTTCTCAAGAAATTAATTGCACTCCCATTCATACTTTTTCTCATCAACCTTTTCTCCTTTCTATTCCTTTCCTTCCTAATCCACTTGGTGAAAACCTCCTTCTATAACATCTCCTTTTGTAATGGGTCTCTCTAGGCCGTACTCTCGGGTAGGGCCCGACTCGAGATGACTTCTCCTTTAATGGGACCAATCACGTTGCCTCTCCTTTTCCTACTGGGGAGTTTGGTCTTGGTTGTCACATGCCATAGACTGCAGCTATGGGTTCATTTCCTCAACCATTCCTCAATTCCTCCTTCCAGTCGGCTCTTGCCTTCCCCAGTGCAAAACTAGCATCGTTACCATTTTCTTCTTTCCTTCACTATTTAAGCTCCTGAGTTGTTGATTCACACCTCTTTCTTTTGCTATCTAAACTATTGTTGCCACCTTTTAATTCTTGGTTTTAGTTATTGATTCACACCTCTTTCTTTTGCTATCTAAACTATTGTCATCACCTTTTAATTCTTGGTTTTAGTTGTTAATCTCTAATGTTGTGACCTTTTGCCTCTTTTTTTTAGTTTCTCAATCATAGCTTCACTAGCTCTCACATCTATTTCCTCCACTAGTTCATCCCTACCTTTGTTGCCTCTCCTTCCTTCTCTTCTTCTCACCTTCACTCGCTTCTTAGACTTCATCGATATTTTCTATTGTTAACACCTCTATACCTCATGGTAACAAGAGATTGGCCACCACTATCACCTTAGCATCCTGACTCCAACTATTTAGTGGTATATTGAACCACAATGGAGGATTTTCTACATATGGATGACCTAGAGGATATTCAACGAGGGTTTAAGGTGATGGAAATGTCTAATCATTTTGATAGGGTACTGGTGGAGTAAGAAGAGCTAAGATAGTCTTTTCTAAAACAAAAGTACTCCATCAGTCCATCCCTAGACCACTTAAGCAAAGAAAAGGGCTGCTATAAGTTACAGTTTGAAAAATATTCAATGATAGGGAATTTGATGTCATATAACCATAACAAACCACCTTACAATGATTAGTAAACAAAGGATCAAGGATGTGAAAATTCGGCAACCCGAATCCTATTGCAGTAACTCGAAATAATTCTCCTAATTGTTAAATTTATTTTTAACAATTTATTTTCTATTTTCTATAGCAAATAATGAATCAATCACACTGCAACCTACAAAATAAAATTGCAGAAGAAATAAGCGCTAGAAGAAATGCTAGCACACACACATAAATGTACACAATCATTTTTGGACCAATGTCCCCGGAAAAACCCAACTTGGGAAAACTGGTGCAAATGTTGAGGGTTTTATTATTATATAGCAATGAAATTATCTGAGTGCAACTAGATGCCGAAACTGGCAATCCCATAGAGGAAAATTGGTATGAAAATCTAGTGGGGAATTTACTCACTCCATAGGCAAATCCGGGCTCTGACCTCAGCTCAAATTGAGCTGTCCAAACTGTATCTGTGCAGTCACTCTATCACCCTAGCGCAGTTTTTCCTACACTCAGCTCAAAACAACTTCTCCTCAAGCTGGATGGTCAGCTGCTGTCTTTGGAAAATGTCTCTCCTAGCCTCTGGAACCTCTATCCAGCTTCTAACACTGAAACTTTTCTTCTCCCCACCAATTTCAAACTTGCCTCTATAGGCTACTACGTTGCTTTGCATCAACCTCACTATGGCTCCTCTGCCTCTTTGTAAATGCACTCGCTGGAATTGGAATCCTTCCTTCGGCTGCACTGTCCCTACCCCTCTCTCACTACTTTGATTGATCCTAAACGAGATCATCTTTACTCCTTATAGTGTTCATGGTGGAATGACTTTTCACCAAGGGTAATGTCTCCAAAACCAAGCCAACCTAAGTCAACATGCTTAAACACTATTTTCATAGGGGAAAAAAATATTTTCGTTTATTTTTTTCCACTCCATTGAAGCCCTAGGTACTCCTTATCCCTTCAAGGTTGTCACTCATGTTTGTAATGAATAAACAATCCTTTCCTCCTTAGGTCTTCCTTCCATGACTTTGGGCACAAAGCCCACCACTTAGGTACATTTCCCACAAAGATTCATTTTCATGGGTCAACTTATCACAAACCCAATATCCCGGGGGTTGTGAGAGTATTTCCCAAGATACACATTTCAACATTGCATCCCTAGACTGCTTAAGCAAAGAATAAGGATGCTATGAGTTAGGGTTTGACAAATATTCAATGATAGGGCATGTGATGTCATATAACAGCCACAAGAAACAATCTTATAGTGATTAATCAACACAGAATCAAGACTGTCGATTAGATATGCAAAGCTAAGGGTTTTCGATTGAGATGTTATGGATGAAACATGTAGAAAACAACAATATAGTGAGGACATCATCCCTACAAATAAGGTTTTAAGATGCAAAACTTGCTAGATTTTGCTTTTTAATAACTATTTAATGCAATTCCTACTTAGAGGGAATGAACACATCAAATAAAATTACTTTTAGCAATATTTCAAAGAGGCCCTAACCTTAGATATCTATAATTTAAGAGAGAAGAAAGAGAAATTTGTAAAATCATAAGCCTTTATCACCACCACCTAGACTAGTGCCTCGATGGAAATGTACAATGGAGTTACCTTGGAAAAATTCAATGAGGACATCCTTGTTTAAGAGGGTGAGAGCTGTAAATACTCTTCTTACAAACCCGAGCAGCTTCCCTGATAGGGACTTTTTAGATTTGAGAGATGGAAAATTGGGATTTCTCTTAAAGGGTTCAAAGAAAAAAATTTCACATGGCATAGAGGATCACAATTTCTAGACAAAAACAACAATTTTAACTATGGTACATGCAGAAACCATAATTTGCACATTATAGCATTCAAACTATAGAATATGAGCAATAAACTTAAAACAATTAAGCAAGAATCTCCTCAATCAATCTCAAGAAGCCAACTTCTAGCAAAAATCCACCTCCAAGGGTAATTTCACCATAGATCTACATTTCGTGCAAGTAGAAAATAGGCAAATCTAATGCACACTTCCCAAAGAGAGAGAAGTGCGACAATGAACGATGATAAATTGTGAATAAGGCCCCTCTCAATTTAACCAAGCCTTATTATATTAATATTAAAAGAAAACCACTAAAAGTGTTTACCTAAGCATTCAACTAAGTCAAAGTTCATAAGTTTACCTTGAAATAACTCGAGAATATAACAAAATGCCAAAAATATCCCACACTTGTTGCAGAAAAGGAGTCTCCACCATTACATCATCCTAGAGAATATGCAATAAGGCACCAAAGAACTGAGACAAGGATCCAAGAGTGCTCCTTACTCCAAGAAAGTCCTCAATTGCATGCATACATCTCCAAATGGTGCCTCCACCACCATGACATCATCCAATAGAATCCCTACCTCACTCTTTTCAAACATGTGGGAGTGACGTGGCACCTCTAAAAGAAAGCATTGGCATCAAATATGGATGTACTATCCCTCCCATGTCATCTCGGTGATATCCATCCCCATTTAGGGTTCAAAATAAGGTGTCATCCATTAAAAAAGGTCAAGGCAAGGTTTGGGGCATCTTGGGTCATCCTAGGTACATCATAGAAAAGTCCAATGCCTAGTATTTAAAGCTCAATGTTTCAAAATCTAGAGTATTGTTAAGAGGCTCTATATCATGTGGAAGTTGCTCAAGGATGAATGTTCATCTCTAGGGGAGGAATTTTGGGGCCACAAGGTTAGTTTGCTTTGGTTCTCCTCTCTCTCATATCTAGCACTTAGGTTAGTTATCTCATTGAAAGAGATTGATCTAGACACCTTCCTCTCAGTGTATTGTATAGGGTTTCCCAAAATGAACTTACCTAAATCCCAACTATTAGTCACATCAATATTTATTGTCCTTAAACTTCTCATTGGGTTGGAGCTATTGTGAAAGATAGTCAGGAAATACTTCTATCTCCTATTCCCTTGTTCATCATTCTTGTTCTCTCTTAGTCTCCCTATGTCAGTTCTCTCTCCTGCTTGCCATGCGATTTCTCTTCCTACTTGCACCTACCCTGACCATTTTGAGCCACCCCATTCTTTCCCCTCTCTTGTCTTTTCGTGCCCCATGATCTGTTATTCACCTTACTCTTCTTCTCCTTCCCTTACCCATTGAATGTTGAAGGAAAACCTTGCTTTCTAGTCCTAACCTTTCTCTAGTGGCTTGTGGATTTTACTGGCCTCATAAGGTTTCCATAATTAATATGCTTTACAAATTTGAGTGAAGCTTCACTTTGGGATGTGATCATTGTTAAACACCCCTAGGCCTCTTATCTATGGCACCCCCATTCATACTTTTGCTCATCAACCCTTTCTCCTTTCTATTCCTTTGCTTCCTAATCCACTTGGGTAAAACCTCCTTCTATAGCATCTCCCTTTGTTTCCATTTGGTCACCCCTTTCCTAGGTAGATCACTACTAATGGGTCTCTCTAGATCGTTCTCTCGAGTAGGGCCCGACTCGAGATGACTTCTCCTTTGATGTGACCAAACACCTTGCCTCTCCTTTGCCTATTGGAGAGTGTGATCTTGGTTGTCACATCCCATAGACTACAGCTATGGGTTCATTTCCTCAACCATTCCTCAATTCCTCCTTCCATTCGGCTCTTGCCTTCCCCAGTTCAAAACTAGCATCGTTACTATTTTCTTCTTTCCTTCACTATTTAAGCTCCTGAGTTGTTGATTCACACCTCTTTCATTTTATATCTAAACTATTGTCGTCACCTTTTAATTCTTGGTTTTAGTTGTTAATCTCTAATGTTGTCACCTTTTGCCACTTTGGTTTAGTTTTTCATTCGTAGCTTGACTACCTCTCATGTCTATTTCCTCCACTAGTTCATCCCTACCTTTGTTGCCTCTCCTTCCTTCTCATCCTCTCACCTTCAGTCACTTCTTAGACTTCATCGATATTTTCTATTGTTAATGCCTCTAGACCTCGTGGTAACAAGAGAGTGGCCACCACTATCACCTTAGCATCCTGACTCCAACTATTTAGTGGTATATTGAACCACAAGGGAGGATATTCTACATATGGATGACCTAGAGGATATTCAACAAGGAGGGTTTAATGGGATGGAAATGTCTAATCATTTTGATAGGGTACTGGTGGAGTCAGAAGGGCTAAGTTAGAATTTTCCAAAGCACGAGTACTCCATCCCTAGAGCACTTGAGCAAAGAAAAGGGCTGCTATAAGTTAGTGTTTGACAAATATTCAATGATAGGGAATTTGATGTCATATAACCATAAGAAATTGTCTTACAATGATTAGTCAACAAAGGATCAAGACTATCAATCAGATATGCAAGGTTGAGGCTAAAATGTGTAGAAAACAAAATTATAGTGATGATGTTAGCCCTAGAAATAGGGTTTTAACATGCAAAAAGTGCTAGATGTGAAAATTCGGTAACCTGAATCCTATTGTAGTAAC
>APFE030431859.1:4649-15542 GCA_000404065.3 Pinus taeda | reverse complement strand
AGTTCACTACCCATAAATGTGTATGTTAATGCATCATTTATCTTAATGCTCCTTGATCTGTTAAGTCGATTACTTTCGATTATGATATTTGTATTCATATGATTTGTTGTGTCTTTTATATTTTGTGTAGGAATTCAAACGCTATGAGTAGTAGAATTGAGCACGAGGTGCAAGTGGTTTGAGGTCTTCAACAAAGGAGGCCATCTTCCTCTTCTCTCATTTCGATTGTAATATAGGAAAGTGTTTTGTATATTTTCACGTAGGTTGATAGTGCCACTCGTTAGGCTAGAGGGATCATCTATATCCACAGAGAGGATTTCCATAGACAACACACCTCCTCGGGCCATGGTCGTCGACCTAATCCTTCCCCGGATCCTTCGCCCCATCCTAGTTTGATTTTTAGATAGGGGAATAATAAAGAAAATTAATAAAAAATCAAATAAAGAAAATATTAAATAAAATAAAATAAAATTAATAAAAAATTTAATCCTTAAACCCTAGACATCGACCTCCAGTCCTTAGAAAAAATTTGAAATGGATACAATGAAAAAGTCTTGGGGATCAAGCTTCTAGTAATGCCAAAATTCTGGCCATTGGATTCTGGTGAACTTGAAGTTTCGACCACTAAATAATAATTTAAAATATAATTAAATAATTAAAATACAATAAAATAATGAAAACAAAAGACAAAAATGGATAAAATTAAAATAAATGAATGGATCAACAGTAGCTGGCACGTCAACATACCAAGTCATCCTGCCATGTAGCTTGCCACGTTAGCATGCCACCTCATTAAAATAAGAAAAAACACAAAACTACTAAGGGCCATTACTTCTGATCTAGAACTTGGAATGAAGCAAACTTTATATCACCACAAATATCTCGAAGAGGAGAAGATGATGGAAATATAAAAAGTAGAAAACAATGAACAATAGAATCACTCAAAATAGGAAACCAAATGCAAACTAAGGCAATATTTTCAAAATTTATATGGGCCCCCCCTTAAGTTTTGAGAAAAATTAAGGCGGGTTGTTGAGGCCTCAACACCACTCAAGCTGTAAGGTTTATTCTCCATAACTTATCTTAACAATGAGATAGATAGGATACTTTATGCATCCAATAGGTTATGTTCTACATGAACAAATCCATTTCATGTGATGTGTCCAACCCACACATTCCACAATGAAATAAAAGTGTTGTATATTAATCAAGGAATAATCATGCACTATTGATATAGAACTATATCAATTATCTTTATCCTTGTAAGAAAGAAGGACCCCCTCCCTCCTTCTTGTAGATGTATGACCTACATGAATAGGAAGGCAACACATTTCCTTCTTGTGTATCCTCCACCCAACATATATACATATGAAAGTTTCCTTGGGAGGTAACTTTCTTCCTCAATCATGGAACCAATCCTATGGTCAAAATTGTTGTGGATCATATAGGTTATTCTCCATGGGTTTTTGTTTTAAAACCTACACCAATACGACACTACCACATATCCCAATTGAAGAAAGTTAATAAATTGCAATATTTTAAGAGTCCCCCCATTGATTAGTGACCAACTTTTCAAGGAGCTCCAAGACTTGATGCATTTTACTTTGTTTCACCTTACCCCATGATCATTCATTAATGGACATAAGCTACAATACAAGGAAAATAATTCATGGCCTTCAGAGACCCATTGTTTGAGCCTTATATAATTATCCTACAATCAAAATTTGGATTAAAATAGAGTTCATATATAGTCATGGATTATCATTTTCCATTCCCTCTTAGTTACACTTTTGTTATTAGTCATTCACCCACACAAATATGCATTTAAATACAATTCCATAACATAAAATAACAATAATTTTACATATCTATAAAAATTAAATGATACTTATGTTTCAAATGAGCATGATACAATAAAAATTCTATGTATGAGTGATGTTCCACCCAAGGATACCACCCCCATACTAGGCTACGAGACCACCAAAATGAGGGAACATGTCTAAGGGTTCTAATTTTCTCTACCTACCCATTTGTGGTCATATTAAGCAAAGCAACTTTCTACATGATACTCCTAACATCTCTTCTAGCCATTAAACTAGCCATGAAACACTCTTCCACTACCTGACACAACAAAATGGAGAATTAATTCTATACTCAATATTTTTAGAGTACCCATCCCTTATGGTGTTGTTTAGTGTGTGAAAAAATATCCCAACAGATTCTCTACTTTTTGGGAAATCCTTGCAGTATTATCTCTTTCCTTCTTGATCATCTATGGCACATAAATACTTACCCGAACTATCTTCTCTCCTCCAACCATCTCTCTGAATCTAGGGCCTTTACAAATTCATTTCACTATCCTCCCTTTAGCCTATTTCCTAGTCCATTGGATTACTTGTTTATTGTTTACAATAATACATAATACATGGTGACTTTGTGCACTAATGGCAGAGAGATAATATGAATGATGTTCATGAAATAATTATAAATGGAATTGAGGAGGATTAGGAGTAATTAATAACATTACCTTTAATGGGAGAAAACTTAGGGCTCTTACATTTGTACTTAGCCCAAGATTTCATAATTATGGGAGAAGTATTTCCCACCAAACTCTTACATGCATCCAATTATTGCTTTAATGACTCAATCAGAGGTGGGTAGATTCATTTAAGAGACTTGTACATAAGAGATGAAATATAAGGCTAATATTTGGAAACAAAATAATTAGTTTTCCATGGGACTTATTTCATCTTCCCCTCTATTGAAATCACAGTCTCTATTGTTCTCATGATATCCATAGTGAGTTTGGACCATTATATATTATGTTCAACATAAATATTTACAAATCTTAAACCTAGCATGGAAATCCTACCTTATGTTTCTTCTATGCAGATTTACATCTTGCATGATAAGTCATTCAGAAAACTATCATTTTCCTTGAGGTCCACAATAAGAATCATCAAAATTCATTTTAAATGTTTGTAACAACATGAGATCTTATAACTTAATCCATATGGTTTGACTTCTAGCACACAGCCACATATTTAAAATTTAAACATAATTTGGTTCAATAGCTTCCAAGGGTTATAACTGGAACATTAAATTATCCATCCCCTTTGGATAACATGATCCTTGATGTTTCTTTCATTTCCAATCATGAAAATATGTCTCATTCATTAACTTCATTCCCAATGCTATCTTCTCCAATGCAATTTTATATTGTTGTTGCCTACCTTGGACACTATGCTTTACATTCCCTTTCACTAGCTTGAGATGGTTCAAAGGTCTTATCTTTCAAGTGTGTACCTACAACAATAATTAAAGGAAACCATGTCTTCAATGTGTAATTGTATGCCATAAGTATTCCATCCCTAAGAATTTTCAATTCACAACTAAAGCACATATATTAATAAAACGAGACATAATGTGAAAATCTAGCAAATATGAATATATTGTTTCTTCATAGCATGGCCAAAGGCAAGAATCATCTCACTATTTTCTCTAACATACTCATAACATTGATTAACTTCTTGATCCCATGGGGTCTTCACTCAATGAATCTCTGACATATCACATGCTTTCATGGCATACTAAAAAATACACCTAATTTGACTTAAGCAATTAGCATGAAAGAAAAGTGCACATGTGCTTCTAAATTAGAAAGAGAGTGTGCCATGCGAATGCTTAATTGTATATGTATTAATGTTCTTTCACTGCAAGGGGGAAGAAATGGATCCTATAAAAGAGAACTAATATTACTACTCTAATATAGACACACACACATGGATAAGAAAGACTTGTCTAGCATCAAGTGAAATAGTTCATATAGATTCAACGATCATTACAATCATTCCAACACATTTCCAAAAAGTTAAGAACCAAAGCCACTAAAATAGTTAAATTACTTTGGTACATGTGAAAGCCAACATGAATCATAAAAAATACAAGAATAGTCTTAAAACATTCACTATTCATGCATTAAAATGTGTTGTCAAAAAGGATTCAAGTATTAAGCAAAAGTTCCAAGATACATACATACAAGGAACATTCCTAGCTCCAATATTGGACCATTAGAGCCACTACTTGCTCCCCAAAAATACTCTCTCTATCTCTCTAATGCCTTGTGGGAGAAGCCAAGGTTAAAAGTCCTTTTCTTGAGTAATGAGTATCCTTTTATAGCTTGAGGCATGACTTTTCAAATTCTCATGACTCTTGAATTTCTAACTTCAAATGACCTTTGGACTTCTATAACCCTTGGAATTACAAATGAATTTTTGAATTATATGTGACTCTTGGAATTAAATGCATTTTGGACTTATATATATATGGCTCTTTTGTCCATACATGACTCTTGGACTTCCACTTATTTGTATTTACAATAATTGCATGACTACATCAAAACTTCCATATCATCATGATATGAGACATGACAGGTCACTGTTATTGATGACTATGACTTATAGCCACTGATGACATGAAATTTCTTCAATGGGTGACATTTCTTACACTTGTGTCTTTTCTCTTGCATGTAGCTTTTGATTGTTGATGTATTCACACACAAAAGGGACTTTGAACTCACGGAGTCTTTGGGGGAACCTCAATTGTCAAGGCTTTAGTGTGTTATTTATTTTCAAATTCTCCCATTAAGTGCCCTCTTTTCCCGATATTCTTTAATCATCCTTGCCATTTTATTATTAAAATGCCTGCAACTGCAAACACTCACACAAGCAAACATCAGCCTAAAAAATCCCCTATTCTAGCATGTTTCATGCAAATTTTGTATTCATGTCTTAACAATGCACTTGCGAAAAGCAAGGAGAACTTCTGGGTGCAAGGGCGCACTTTCAAAGGATGAAGGTTTGAGGAGATGATGCTTCAAAGCTTCGAGATGCGCTCATGCGCTCAAGAAGGGAGAGAGAAACTCAAGGGACGATGCAAGGCATAGGTCTAAAGGATTAAGGATTAGGCTTTAGGCTTTCGAAGTGCACTATGCGCTTAAGGGAAACAAGGAGGGTGCAAAGTGTAGAGTTGAAGGATGAAGGAAAAGGATTCAAAGCTTTAGGGTCTGCTCATGCACTCAAGAAGGAAAAGCAGGGCCTAGTGAACATTGTTGAAGGCTGAATGGGTTAGGCTTCAAGTCTTGAGAGTGAACTCATGCTCTTAAGGAGGGCACACTTCTTTGAGTTGAAGGAGTGTGATCAAAGGATGACTTGATTCTTCGGGGCATAGTTTAGAATAAGGAAGGAGAGTGATTCTTAGGAGTGCACTAAGTGCTCTTAGAGGGAGTAGGATGCACTTTTCAACAATGACGGATTCCTGGTTAGGGATTATGAGTGTTTTTTGTGCTCCTAACCAGGCTAATGGGTTCACCTTGCAACCAAAATTTGACTAAGTGTGGAAGATAGAACAAGGGGAAACATTAATGCCATTAAACAGAGAATCATGTGTGACACATGCCAACTCACCAATACAAATTAGAAAATATTAAACAATGATAAATAGACATAAAAAAGGAAATTTACGTACATCACCTTAGTACAATCGACAAAGTATGTGCAACTAAGACCAAAAGTGTCTTTTTCCAACAAGTGGAGGTGTCATGAACACGAAATGTATTGTAGATGTTCTAATCTATGCGACTACAATTAAGAATGATTAAGAACACCTGAAACAAATAAAATGAATTGACATGACACTTGACGACTAAGGCAACACTTGATGTGATGATTGAGTAGGCTCCAAAATTTAAATGTAGTGAAATTTTGGAGGGTGTTGTAGAGGCGACAACACTACCTAAGTGCCACAATGCATAATGATAATCTACACATAGAAACATTTCCAATGGTGCAATAATTTCCTCAATCATAGTTTGTATGCAAATGTTATGCCACTCAAAATTTTACCTTCTTGTTTTAACCACGGTGATACAAGAAGATCCCATGTTAACCCCCATTATTCATGGAAAATGGAATAGCCACATGATCACAATGAATAATACTCTATCAAACTTAACCATTATTAGGCTATCAAGATGTGTTATAATTATGCCACTAGGAGGAAAATAACTTCCATTCTATTCAAGTGCATTTTGTTCCATTGGTGAATAGAGTAGGGAGAGAGAGAGAGAGAGAGAGAGAGAGAGAGAGAGAGAGAGAGAGAGAGGATTTGTACACCATAGCAACCAATGAACCATGGGTCCCACTTCCTTTTACTTTCATATATTTTCATTTCGAGAAAGAGAGAGTATAGCAACCTCACCTTCTAGTCGAGTTTTCCCCTGAAAGGGTTTCCTAAGTCATATCTTATGATGTAATGGTTGTGCGTTATTGCATTTTTTTCTTTATATATTTTATACATTGTTAATATTACATCTATAATTATAGTAACTTAATAAATCCATAATTCAAAGGAAAACAATTCCCATAATATAGATTTTATATTTTCAATATAAATGTATCATATATGTTGTGAAAAATTATCTAGTGGAATATCTGCAAAAGTTTACATATCAGGGAGTGGAATATTTAACTATTTAATTTCACACATATGGGTTTAAGCCACCTTCAAGAAAAGAGAATAGGGATTTTCCCTTGGGACATATTTCTTAATGGATAAAAATTATAATATGTCCCAAGTTTTGATGGTTCCAAGAAACAATTAATAAAACCATTCATGAGCATTTCCTTATAGAGTCAAGACAAACAATATGCAAACAACATCACTTGTATCCACATTATAAATATCACAATAATTATCAAAATTAAATAAGTTATTTTTTTACAATTTCTGAAGTATCTCCAAATAACATGGGAAATTTCTGCATGGACATGTTTGGAAAGGGATGAATATTTCTTTGGAGAATGAGATGACTTCTGGTACATTAGCCTATTCCATTGTGGGCCTTCTTCTTTTTCCATAAATTGGAAAAGTATTGATGAAATTTATGGGGAATGCAAATTATCTTCATAATATCAGAGAAACCCTTGCTTGGAGCTTCCATCTAGATGTTCATGTGTTTCAGAAATTTTCAGTGGAGTAATGGGGGCATTCTTCTTTAAAATAAAAACATTCAGTAATGGAGTCACTAGAGAGCTAATTGTTGGCATTATGGCACAGGTGTTGTCCTTGATGGAAACTCTCTTTGGTAACAGATCTCAGTTCAGGCTTTTAGAGTGAAGGAAAAGGCATATACGCAGGTTCATCTAGACTAAGGCGCGTATACATGAAGGTTAGACGTAACAAAGGCACATATATGTTGGAGAACTTGCTTTTGGACCGTGGTAATTAGTCCTTGAGATTTGAACCTATGGTTTTGGACCATGGCGTCTCGTCAGATGTGTTGATCCCTAGTATTGGGTCCATGGTATTGGTTTATTATGGTTTTGGACTGTGGTATTGTGGAAGGCCTAAGAATATAAAAGAGGAAGGAGATCATGTGGCAAATAATCATCTGAATTATTATTGAATATCTGATAAAGTGGTAGATCTGAAAGAATGGTAATTGGGTTATGGTGCGAATCTGGATCTGAATAAAGGAGGAACCTTAGCGCAAAGAGAAGGATAAGTTCTATTGATGTGTCATAATCTTTAAGCTTGAATGATAGTATCTTTGTATGATTTTGGTTTGTTATATGTGGTGCTTGCTTGATCTATAACACTGATAATCTAGGTTAATTAGTATCTGAAAGAGCGAATTATCCTTTATAGATCTGTACGCAGGTTCAGTGAAGCGAAGGCACGTATACACGTTGGTTTAGTGAATGAAAACAACATATATGCAGGTTGTTCCAAACACAGAAGCGTATGCACGCATGTTGCAGGTTATTGAAATATCGTATATGTTTGAGTTGTGATCTAGTTGCTTCTGTTTATTGCTGCTATGTTCTGGGTTCAGATTTTGGTGTGTGGTTTATGGTACTGTGTTTTGGGTACAACTGTCAGAGAAGTATCTACTTGATTTAGATCTAATTGGTAAAAATGAGAATGGTTGATGATTGATTGATTTTTATGGATCCAGTCTGAAAATTTATGAAACGTGGTCCCTGGAAGAAAGAGAAGGTTGTAGCCTTCTGTAGGTCAGCACCTACGTACTAGTATCTTGGCTAGTGCAAGAGCTAAAGGGGGTTGTAGCTCCCTTCCAGGAGAAGCTAGAGAATGAGAGAGGGTTGTAGCTCTCTGCAGGTTGCAGCCTGCTTATTGGTAAAGGACTGCACCAGTACATTGTAAAAGAAGTTTCTAATTTAAAAGAAGATAGAGACGAATTGCAGCAAGTGGTTTTCACCCACATTGGGTTTCCACCTTATATCTTGTGTTCTTGTGTGTGTTTGTCTTTCTACTCTATTTTACTATTTCTGGTTACTGGTTATTTGATTCTAAAACACAGATTAACAATCATCATCAGAAAGATAAAGTAAATTAAAAGTTTGCTTTGTATACGCGGGTTTCCTTCTGCATAGTTGCGTATATATGTGGGTTTAATTAATTGAAGTAGCGTATATCATTTGATTTTGGAAAAGAAATATTTGACTTGATAATACTGATTCACCCCCCCCCTCTCAGTATTATTTTCAACAATTGGTATCGGAGTAGGTCCTTCAGAAGAAGCTTGATCGCTTGAAGGAAGATCTTTCATCATGAGCAACTATGAGAGGGAAGCATCAATCAGGCCACCGATTTTTGATGGGACAAACTTCATATATTGGAAGGTAAGAGTTACTGCCTATCTTCAATCTCTTGGTACAGAAGTATGGGATATCATAGATACAAGGTATACTTTTTCATCAGCAACTCCTACAGATCCGGCTGAGAAGAAGAAATATGAAACAAATGCAAAGGCAGTCAATACTCTATTAGGATGTTTATCTCAATCAGAATTTGTCAAGGTTATGCAGTATAAATCCGCAAAAGAAATATGGGACAAGATTGTACTGAGCTATGAAGGAGATGATCAAGTAAAACCAGCAAAACTTTAAACCCTTAGAATTCAGTATTAAAATCTCAGAATGCATAATGATGAAAGTCTGGCTAACTATTTCCTTCGTGTAGATGAGATTGTCAATTGTATGAAAAACGTCGGTGAAGAAATAAAAGAGGTTGTTGTGGTTGAAAAAGTTCTAAGATCTTTGCCCCCTAGGTTTGAATCTAAAGTTTCTGCAATAGAAGAAAAAGAGAATCTACGAAATCTTACCATGTCACAGCTGCACGGAATTCTGACTACTTATGAAATGAGGAAAGGAGGACCATCAGACAGGAGAGAATTTGCTTTCAAGGCTTCAGGAAAAGGAGATTACTATGAGTCAAGACACGTGTCAGAGGAAGAGGAAGAATCAAATTTTGTAAAGAACCTTCAACGGGGTACTGGAAGATTCCGAGGTAAGTTACCTTTCAAATGCTTTGCTTGTGGAAGAGTCGTTCACTATGCTGCCAAATGCCCTCATAAGGATAAGATTGACAAAGGAAAATAATCTGTTAGATGGAACAAGAAACAGAATGCAAACAAGAAAAGCTATTACACTCATGAAGATAGTGATGGTCTTTCAGTTAGTGATGAAGATGAACGAGGTAATAATTATAAACTTTTAAAGGCTTTTGAAGATGATGATTACATGGATGCTATAGATGAAGAAGGTTTTTATGAAGAAATTTTTAAACTCAAAGTCTATTTAGAAGAGAAAAACATGATTATTGATTCTCTGCAATGTCAACTGGCTGAAAGGGAAAAACATCATGAAAAGTTGGAATGTGAAATTGTTGGTCTTAGAAAAGAGATTGAGAAAACAAAAGCTCTTAATCTCAAATTTGTTAAAGGATCTGAAACTCTGGATGAGATTATCAATGTGCAACATTCTCCACTAATCAAGACAGGTCTGGGGTATAATGGAGAAGCATCACAAGCATCCACTTCCAAAATTTATCTTGATGCAGCAAGGAGGAGCGAGCAAAAGCCTAATAGAAATTATCAGGTAAATCAGGGATAGTTTACCTCAAGAATGAACAAAGACTATCAAGAAAATCGGGGGCAATCTACTTTAAGGATAAACAGAAGCCACAATCAGCCACAGGTAAAATCTTCTCAATTTGCCTCAAGAATGGATGACAATAGAAACTACAATCATTTGGCTAGTAGGTTTGACAATTGTAGGAGTTTCTTCAATGGCCAATGTTTCTCTTGCCATAACTTTGGCCACAAAGCAGCTCAATGCGTTTCCTATAAGACAATCATGACTAGAGAAGCTCAAAAACAAAGAAGTATGACTGGAATCACAAAAAGGAACTATAACAACTTTTCTGCCCTTGAAAATGAAATTGAATGTTCTATTTGTAATAAATTTGGTCATGAAGATTTTGAATGTAGGAGAAGGTTTTGGAAAACAACTCAGAAGGAACAAACCTCAAGTGCCAGAACATGGAGAATGAAGGAACCACAACCAGAAAAATGTGGGATAGCTTTATATACAGAAGGATAAGAAAATCAATGGTACATCGATAGTGGATGTTCAAAGCATATGACAGGTGATAAAGAAAAACTTGAATCATATAGTGTTTTAGAAAAGGGAAAGAAAGTTTCCTTTGGAAATGATACCCCTACAGTCATAAAAGGAAAAGGCACTGTCCAATTGAAAGAAAAAGTCAAAGCTAGAAATGTTTTGTATGTTGATGGCTTGAAGCATAATCTACTGAGTGTCAGTCAAATGTGCGATCAAGGAACCAAAGTAATATTTCGATCAAATGGATGTAGTGTTCGTGATCTTGATACAGGAAAAACAGTGATCAAAGGCAGAAGAACTCCAAATAATTTATACATATTTGAAGAAGGACAACAACAATGCTATTTGAGCAAGGATGATGAACACTAGTTATGGCACCGGAGGTTGGGGCATATAAGCTTTTCAC
>APFE030431858.1:0-115677 GCA_000404065.3 Pinus taeda | reverse complement strand
CCATTGTTTCTCAACAATAAATAGGCCTTCGAGCCTCATTGTAACACAGTTCAGAGGCATGTAGCCGCCATATCTCTTCTCAGAGATAAGCTACCATCGCCCTAGCTGGTTTCTTTCCATTTCTGATTGTAAGCATATTTTCAGTATTTTACAGTAGTAAAATGAAGTATTATTTTCGCTGCATATTTGTATTTATGATTATCTCTGTGATTTTTCACGTTCCTGTTTAAATCCGGATCATGGATAAATTGACCTCTCTAGTTCACAATTGCCTTCATGCTTCAACAATTTGACCTTCCTCGATCTCTACATCTTGGCCTCTTGGAAATACTCTTGAATCACCCTGCATTCTTCCTCTTTCTCCTCAATCTAGATGAGTCTCTATGGAAAAAATCACTCTCTCTCTCTTTGAGAAAACCACTTTCTAAAAATGCAGTAGCTGCCTCTTGTCTTGTGTCTTCACCTCTCCATTAGGTTTCTCTTTATAATATTTATTAAGCTAAATCCCTTACCCTAATCTCCTAAGTGGTTGATGGTTGTGATTAGGTCTCACCCCATTTGAGATAATATCTAAGTCACTAAAATATTTTTATTATTTATCCTTGGTACTTTGGCTAAATAGTCACAAGAATTAATTGACTTTAATTATTGTACTTTTCCTAAGTTAGACTTGGGAAAGAAGTCATAAATCAGGTACTCCACCAAGCAAGCACCTAAAAAGGCAGTTAACCATCTCCTATAAGCTAAGACACCAAGCTTATGTAGAAGATCTTTGACGCTACCACTAGCTTAAACCTGGGCGTCGACCATCGAGGATGTGGGAATCACTTTCAAATAATACACCCACATAGCCTTACAAGGCTATTACTTGCACATATTTGGGCTTGCAAATGATGTGGCCAAAAGTTCTAAAAACCCATGGTAAAAGAGGGGTAACATTCCACAAGGCTAGTACCATATTTTTGGGATTTCATGCAGAATAGAATACTTATGTCCTCTAAGAAGCCCTAGGTCTATTCAAGGTAAACATAAACTATCAATGTCCTAAGTTATCAATGTTGGCTATTCTATTCTATTTACATCTTGGTTCTTGATTTTTCATGGGATTGTCCCTCCCCATTTGGACAACGAATTGAGGAGGCTTGGGGCATGTGATCCTTACCTTTTGGTAAGTTGGATATCTAGCCCAAACTCAGATTATGATGCAGGTGTTCTACAACATGACTCTTGAGGGTCATTGTTGGGAAGATCAGTAGGTAATATATGATAGGTTGAGATGTGCTCCCCTATAATACCTATTGCTCAATATGGGGTCAGAGATATTTAGCTCCCCCATGAGATTTCGAGTTGAGATGTACTCCTCGATGTGGTTTCAGATTGAGATATGCTCTCCCATGATGTAGAGGGTGGTAGCTTTAGCTCCCCGATGATTTTTCTTATTTAGTTCTAGAATGTTTCAACAAAGAGAGTTGAGTAGAGATGGGACATGATATGACGATAGGATATACATGACATATTGATCAATGGTAAAATATTGATGGGTGGAATTCTGCTTAGTTGATAGGGAGTGTTAAATTATGCAACTACGGTCAAATTCCACTTTGGACAACTCATTTGATGGAGATGATGATTGAATTGAATTCCTTTTTCGAGAGGACCAAGATCGACCTAAAGATATCAAATTTGAACAAGGGAAAGTGTACTTATGAAGAAAAGACCACATATGCATGCACATTTGGACAGGGCGAACCTAAAGCAAATTTGGACACCCATGGAAGCCTATAAATACAAGTGACCTCAAGCTCATTTGCACATCACTAAGCATCTTCTTTTTCTCTTCTCCATTGATTGGTTCACAAAGGTTTGAGGCTGGGACGACAAAAGAAGTTTGCAAAGGTCTGAGGCTGGGATGACAAACGAAGTTCGCAAAGGTCTGAAATTACAGGGTCCTATAATATATAGGATCAATGATCATTGAGTATTTGATTTCAGTATTTAAGATTGTAAATTATATAGCTTTCTGCAAATGATTTAAAAAAGAAGAAGATAGAAAAGTGAAAATAAAAATTGAAAAGAGGGTATAAATACAAAAAGAAAAGAAGAGAAAAAGAAAAGAAATGATAAATGAACCCCACAAAAAAATGAATAAACCTGAAAGTGATGCTTTTTTAAGTGCCACTGCTAGCCTTCTAGCTTTATGAAAGAATAAAAAGATGAAATTATGTGCAGCGTGTTTAAAATGCCACAATCCCTTTTTGCTTGAGGCATACAGGTTAATCTTGCTCAAGCTATTTTCAATTTATGTTAATCAGGGTAGAGTGAATAACTTAACCAAACAATTTAATCTTGGTTAAGATTAGATAGGTAGAAATAGGTGAATAATGTTAATCCAACTGTTTAATCTGGATTAATTTAGTTAATTAGATTAGTCTAGAGCTTGAAATAAATAGTCTCTATCTCTTAGAATAAAAATTGAAGGGGCTTGCATACCCAAATACACCCATATTTGCTTTAATATAGCATTAGGATAGGCAAATGAGGATTTTATGTAATGTCTCAAGTATTTCATTATCCAAAGTTTCGCACTTTGGGTTATGTTTTATGCATCAAAAAGATGTGGCGGGACCCTTCGATGTTAACATCCCCGCATTTCACCACCACCCGATCATTCCCCGCATGCATCTGATGGCCCATAAAAGAGTTCAGACCCCCTCAAAGCAACAAGGTTTAATGATAGGGGGGTCTGAAAAGCAGTTTACCACCCCCCGACATGGTGCCACCAGGTGAGTTTGGACCCCCCTCCTTAAACCAGATACCATCACACCCCTCCTTTGAAAGCGGTATTTCCTTCCCGCCTAACACGCCTTCTTGCTAATGGCTGTATCCATGTCCTATCACGATCGCCACTATCGTGCGCCACCTCACCCCATGTCCCGTCATTCCCTCCAATAGTCCCGCCCCACTTATCCCCTAACCCCTTGCTGCCACGTCTAAAACCGTCCCAACCTCATTAATCTCCTATTCGTTTACTCGTGCCATTACAGGAGTTTAATGTCTAAAGAGACTGTTAATTTAATGGTTAAGGCTAGTTTCATTGCAGATAAATATGGAATTTCACACTCTGATCACACTTTCTTTTCATCGCTTGTTCAATAGAATTCCCTCTTCTTTGTGCTGTAATTCTTTTCACAACATTTCTATTGCCTATCATTCATCATTAACCAGTGGTCTGCCACTCTGAATTTCCCAAATTACTGGACGCCCAACGATTTCTTATTGTGGCAGCCTTTGATTCTCATCCTGCAAACCACCATGGCACCTAAAACTACCCCTGTGATCAATCCGATGCTTAATCTCCCTATTGATCTAGACCATACACCATTGGCAGATCAAGATTATAAAATCACTGAAACACAGTGCGATTTCGACTTGTTCGAATTAAGCCGCTGGTTCCAAGACAATTTCCTTGATCAATCCGATGAAATACATCTCTAGCAATCCAGACTCACTCTGTTTTCTATTCACCCATCGTATCATTTTCCTGAATTTTTAATGAGATGCCAAGCCTCTTACCTTGCAAGCAAGGGGGAAATTATCTCCCCAAATGGTGAAATTCTCTTCACCATCACAGCTGAAAAGATTAATCACATGCTGTAGGTTCCCCACTGTGATTCCCCCTCCCCTTTCTCCATTGAAGATCTCAGAGAGATCTACCAGAAGTTAACTTCCCCCCCAAAGAGCTGCCATCATTGAAATCTCCCTCCCTGAAGATTCCCAACTCCCCAAGAAAAATCCCCCATATCCCTCTTCTATGTTCCCTCAGAGGACAAGATAAATTATTTTTGTTTTGTCTTCCATTCTTGGTTACTAGTCAGATAAGTGGGTAGATGAGCCTATTCTAGGCTTTATGTCAACTCTTTCTTGAGAAGAAGCACCATTAGTCACCTTTGACTATGATCACTTCTTATCAAATATAATTCATGAACAAATCCTTCAGTTTTTAACTGAAGGAATGTTTAGATATTCATCCATTCTCATATATATGTTTCTATTTTTCCAAGTAGTTAAGTTTTCATTCTCAATGCAGAAATTAGATTAGCAAGGAGAAACACAGTCAGTTGTTTTTTGGACTTAGTCAGAAAATAGTCACAGGAGTACACCTTTTCAGATTTTATAGATCAATTTGTATATGTAGCCACTTGTGTATTAAGTGGCCAGCAGGTTCCAAGGATTAGTGAAGAAATTCAGAAGGCTCTACAGCGCGGTGAACAGGTTAAAATAAGGGATTGGTATCTTTACCAATCATTCATAGAGATTAGAGTATATGGTTCGGAGTTGCCACCATACAAATTGCTCCAAATATGTGTCCACTTCATTCTAGTTGTTTCCCAACAACAGGCTATGGTGGGTATTCTCTATGGAATCAGGAGCATGGTTAACCAAGCTACCAGGGTTCCTTCTAGAGTATGTACTAGTGAATGGATGAATAAGTGGAGTCGTCACCTAAACCAGAAACCAACCTAAATGTTCAGGTGCTAAATGTGAGAATGAACAAGATGAGAAGATTAGTGCAAGGAAAAATGATAAAGTGATGAGAGGATGAAAAATGATGAGAGATAGGTGCTAAGAAATGTTGGGGCATTGAGGAGATGATGAATGAAGAATGAAAGATCACAAGATCACAAGATGATATGATGAAATAGGATGTCGTTGAAACGTCGAGAACAAGTCAAGCTTATCCCCGACAACGATGCTAAAAAATGTTGTCACATGGATTTTACAAGCACCGTGACAACACTCGGGACAGGGGCTGTCACTCTGATCCCTGCCCACTCCGTTCTAGTTGTCTCCCAACAACAGGCTATGGGGGGTAGTCCCTGTGGAATGAAGTGAAGGAAAACAAGTTGAGATTCAAGTTACTTGGGAGACACGGATGAGTGGCCTAGCCACTTGGTTGAATTGAAGCAATATTATTGATTAAATTAGATTTTTCTATGATGAGGCTAGTGCCTTTATGGAGTCACATTCTTACTTCTTATGAATTGAAACCAAATGACCGGATGGACACCTGTTGCTTGAATGATTTACTAACGTATATGATGTGCAAATCCTATGACCTATGTGAGATGCAATGATCTTGGTAAATTTTAGTTAAATGCCTAGTCTGAGTGTAACCTCCCTTTAACTATTTTGAAGATGGGACCCTTGTAGGTTGTGGGAAGGAGGCTAACAAGAAGCAAGCTAGGCCCTGATTAACGGTACCTTCTGTTGGGCTTCTATCACCCGATGCCCAAGATAGATGGCCAATATGCCCAAAAATACCAAAATGTGCCAAAACTTGAAAATTTCAATTTTTGGGCTTTTGGCGAGTTTGACTTAGCAATTTTCAGATCATAGATCAACAATTTAATCAAGCCAAAAATAGATGCCCAATATTTCTAAAAATGGAATGTTTTTGTCCAATTTGATTTTTTTTTTTTTGATTTTTTTAGAGAATGTGATTCAAAAATTTCAGAACCGATAAAGTAATTACAATAGTGAGGTAGTTATAGATCAACAAGATAAAAATACATAATATGTTGCCCCAAATGTCTAAAAAAAGTAAGGTTTTGCTGGGAATTGAAAATTCAAGATTTTTAGTCCTTGTCAAGTATATGCTTCAAAAATATTTCAGACTTGAATTTCGTAGTTATGTAGTATATTCCAAGCTCCAACAAGCTAAATTGATAGATCTAGGTCAAATTAGAGATGCCCAAGTGGCAAAAACTTGCGAAAACTTAGATTTTGCAATTCTACTCTATTTTGACCAATTAAAGTGTGATTTTAGTGCTTACAAATTAATGATTTAACGATTGTAATAAAACTGAAGCAAAATAAGGGTTTGGAGGTCAAACCCTAGGCCAAAGGCCTTGAAGATCCCATCATTGAAAATTGTTGAAATTTTGGGATCACCTTGTTTCTTGCGAGATATGAATTTTGAGACCTTAATACTACAAAATCGCCAAGTATTTAGCCTTCAAACTATATATTAGGGTTTTAGGTCAATTTTGGGGCAAAAGAGGCCAAGAATTGGAGAACAAGACCAAGGGAAGCGAATTTGTGGGGATAAATGAGCTAGGATGATAGATCGAGGCACAAGGATGGAGAAAATGGCCAAGAAGGGCCAACACTTTGCCCAATGAGGCTAGCGCTTTTTTCGATTTGAGAATAACATTGAAAGCGCTTCGACCTCGTTGTTAAGGTAACTAGAAGATAGCATAAAGAACTTAGGTCTTGAACTCCGAATTTCTATTTATTCCCCCTCTCCCTCTTGATAAAAAAATGCCTTCCCCGGATAACGCTATGTTCCCCATTTAGGTAAAGGGTTGAACCGGGAAGTAAGGGTTTTCCACAAGGGAGTTGCAAGCCCTTAGAGGGTTGCGGCTAGAGGAAGGAGGAGAGGAGGCCAAAGGGAAGAGGGCCGAGAGGAGGGAAGGAGGGAGACTGAGAGGAGAGGAGGCCTGTGATAGACCTAGGATGTTAGTTTTTGTAGCATCGGTTGTGTTTTAGCCACGAAATTTGGTGGAGAGGCTAGAATACATGTATTTTCCAAATCCCAGAAATCATTTCTGGAAATTCCACCTAGAGATGACTTAATTAAAATAATTAATTCTTTTTTAATGGCGCCTAAGTCTAAACTTAGGAAACTTGATTAATTAAAGGGTATTAATTAAGTGATGGTGAGAACATTCTAGAAGAAGAAATGGATCTAGTTCTAGTTAATGTTAGCCATCGATTATGTTTTAATCTTGGCTGTTGACGTCTCAACAAGAGATTATAAGAAGAAACTCGATGGAGCTTGGAGAACACACACCAGTGCAGATACTCAGTTGCCCGTGCAAAATGATTTTCTCAATGGCTGAAGTTCATCAAGAGAAGATAAAGCCAGAGGGTGAGTTGCAGGTGAGAGAGAGAAAAGGCATCAACAGTAGTAGAAGAGAGCAGAATAAATACTGGAAGGGCCAACGTGAGAGAGGATGCGGTTCATCAGGGCACTTCGCAGTCACTATGTAGAGGATGACACAGTGAGACCAGCATAAGGGCAGAGGATCCGTTTTGGGGTCAGCGAATCATTGTGGAGAGAGAAATTTATTGCTAAATTTCTTTCAGTGTTTCTTTCTCTATTTTTGCTGTCTGATATCTTGTACATGAATTATTGTTGAAGATTAATAAAGAAACCCTCATCTGCTGCATCGATTTTCCCGCGTTCAGTTTTTCTGGGACGATTGTCCAAAAATAACTGTGTTAATGTGCTTATATGTGTGCTAACATTTCTATAATTTTTCCTTGCATTTATTTTTCTGCGGTATTTAACTTGTGAACACTATGTATTTATTTTGATATTTGCCGTAAGAAACTGCAAATTATTTGTTTAATTTATTTAACAAATAGAAGAGATGATATTAGTTGCTATAGTAGGATCCCACGCTTTGGAATTTTCACATGGTATCAGCGCACAGATAAAGGCAGGGAAATCTCAGCTGCAGGGAAAAAGGAGATTTGAAGCACTGTGTTAGCAAATGCTCGAAACCCCAGGAGTTGCGCTGTCCAATTAGCTAGAATGCCAATTTTTATGGAGGATTTTCGTTCTCTGAGGGAGTCAACAGAGAAAGTAACATCTCCAGATCGAAAATTATCCGAGGCAGAGGGCGCATAATTCTTTTGCAGGACGGATTTCTAGCTAGGACACAACATTTTGCAGCAGCAAAATCAACGTTGAGAAGGAAAGGAGAAATAATATAGAAAAGTCGTGGATAGAATCAGCAACCATGAAGCCTCATAATTGTCTTCCAGATGGGAAGATGAATTTGCATGGTTGTCATGTTCAACATCATCTAGTGTCTAGTATATTGGTAGTGGAGCTTCAACTCATATGACGGGAGTCAGAGAATATTTCTCTAGCTATCAGGAGGAGCAAATGGACTTCCAGATCACTATGGGGAACAAAATTAAATGTACTCCGGTAGGGAGAGGCACGATAGAGTTTCAGAGTGAAACGAGAACCAACACCAGTGCTACTAATGTATTACATGTGCCAAGATTGGGTATGAGCCTAATTTTAGTGTCCCAGTTGCAGGACAAGGGGTATGATGTACACTTCATGGGGAAGAAAGTGTATGTCAAACACTCTAGTTGGAAGAAGGTGAGACAGATTGGAGCTATAAGCAACAGGTTTTACAGGTTGCAAGTTGATTCTCTAATGGCATTAATAGGCAACGACAATAGTAGTGGGAAGAAGCTGAAAGAACTATGGCACAGGTGGATGGGACATTTACCCCATGAAGAACTTAGGATGCTCAAAGAAACTATAACGGGTGTGTTTGAGTTGTCAGTATTGAGCATCACGACGTTTGTAGAGGATGCGTACTTGGGAAGTACGATAAGGCTTCATTTCCCAGAAGTGATAGCAGAGCAAAAGGCAAGTTGGGATTGATACACTCAGATATTTGTGGCCCTATGTCCACCAAAGCTCTTAGTGGAAGTGAATATTTCGTCACTTTTATTGATGACCATTCCAGGAAGACTTGGATCTATTTTCTAAAGACCAAAGATGAGGTCTTTGATTGGTTCAAAGAGTTTAAGGCACTCATAGAGAATGCAACAGGGAAAAATATCAAAGTGTTGCATTCAGATAACAGTGGAGAATACATAATAAAGACTTCATAGATTTTTGTGTGCAGGAGGGCATCAAAAGAGAATGGACAACTCCATACAACCATCAATAGAACAAAGTAGCGGAGCGGAAGAACAAAACAAGAGTTGGGGCTGCAAAGGCTCTATTACATGACCAGGATTTGCCTAGATTTCTATGGGCTGAGGCATGTAACACAACGGTGTACATTCAAAACAAAACACCTTATAGAGCATTGGGGAAGAAAACGCCAGAAGGAGTCTTCACAGGAAAGAAGCTTGAAGTAAGTCATTTGAGGATATTTGGGAGCATGGCTTACTTTCACATCCCAAATTAAAAACAGAGTAAGTTAGATCAGAGTGCAAAGAAGGGGTTCCTCTTAGGATATAGTGATACCTCAAAGGCATGTTGATTTGGGGTAGCATTGGATGTGCTCCAAGCCTCAAATTTTTTTGGGAGGCTTGGGCATAGGTATTCCAAAGAGCCCACAAAGTATTTTGGGAATTTCCACCCAGAAGTGATTTTATTACAATAATTAATATTTTTAATGGGGTTCCTAAGTGTAAACTTAGGAAAATTAAAATACTAATGGGTATTAATCTAATCAGGGGTGGAACTTCTAGAAAAAGCAATGAATCAAGCCAAAATGATTTGAGCCTTTGATTATGTTTTAATCTAGGCCATTGGTTGCCCAACATAAAGATATAAGAAGGGGCTTGAGGGTTAATTGGGAAACACACAGAGAGATAGAGAAAATCGATTTTCTGAAGTAGGAATTTCTTAGGGGAAAAATCGATTGAGGAGATCTCTTGCAGTTGAGAGGCAGGGATAACATCTTCCGGAGAGAGATTCTCAGCCGGAGATACATCAGCAAAGAGAGGCAGTGAGTGATCTAGAAGCCTTGAAGCAGAATTCTTGAGATTGTTAGATCTAGGAATTTTCACATGGTACCGGAGCTGTTGATGTGAAAAAGGGGAGAGCAGATCTAGCGGTGAAGCAAGGGCCAACTCGCTGTAGTAAACAACAATTCGAATCCCCTGAAGGATTGTGCAATGCTAGCTAGGAGGGCTATATTTTCGTGGGTGTCTCTCTCTAAGTGAGATGACAAAGAGGTAAGATTGTCAAATAAAAAAACTTGCCAAAGCAGAAGGAGCTACGCAGAGCCTCACAGAGCTAAAGTGACGCAGTTTTTTGCAAGCTAAGTACTGGGCAGAAAAGCCGTTAGAAGGAAGATGCAGATCGCATAGGGAGGGAATACTTCCTCAGTGATTTCTTGCCTAGGAAATCAATATTTTTCATTTGTTGAGCAGCAGAGGAGAAACAACTTACCAACTCCATCAGGGAGTGCATAAGACAGCCTAGGAGCTCCGCAGTAGGGAGAAAGAGGGAGTTGTTCGACAGTTTTCAGAGGATATGCCAGTGGCTTGAGGGATCAGGACAGGTTGGATGGGGCTTCCAACTATTATGCCATCTGGAAGGCTAGAATGACTTTCCTTCTAGATGAGCATGCCCTCAAGATGTATGTTGATAATGTGGTAGCTGTCCCTGCGGATGCAGATCCAGTAAAGAAGTATAGAGCTGAGATGGCTAAGGCAAAGAGGATGATCCTGGATGGAGTCAAGGATCACATGGTGTGCCACGTTGCTAGCAAAGGGATTGCTAAGGAGATGTGGGATGCCTTAGCCACATTGTATCCGGGATATTCCGAGTAGCGGAAGATATACATAGAGCAAAAGCTGATATTTGCTCAGATGTAGAAGGGAGAGTGTGTGGATCCGTTCCTCATGAAATTGAAGGAGACCCGTGATGAGTTGTGAGCTGTGGGACATACACCTCAGCATTCAGAGTTAGTGAGATTGGCTTTAAATTTCGTCTCGGATGAATGGCAAATCCTTGTCCAGAGTATCCTGGGCAGAGCAACATTGCTAAATTGGGATGAGATGTGGGTAGCTCTGAAACAAGAAGAGCTGAGGAGGGACTTGCTCAAGGTCAAACTTGATGGGGGCAACAACAACATTGGGTCGAAGGCCAAAGTAGAGGAGGAGGATAACACAACCCTGGCATTGAAGGGACATCTGGGGAAACAGAGACGAAAGAAGGACGTCTCCAAGGTGAAGTGTTTTAGATGTACCGAGATGGGCCACTATGCATCCTAGTGTCCCTTGAAGAAAAAGGACAAGGATGAGAAGAATGATCCTAAGGTTGCAACTGCAAAGGTCAAACAGGAGGAGGAATTCGCCATGAAAACGAAGATAACTCTAGGAGGAAGGTGGGCTGATATAGAACTATAGTTCAATAGAGCTACAGTTGGGCAGGATCCTTGAGGAGCCCACCTCTTGGATCATCACCTTGCTACGGGAGCCCATGATCAGTAGTAGCGAGATGGTGGAGTTTTTAGTTGGTGCCATGGAGTGTTGATTCGACAGATGCAGGGGTTAGTAGAGCCATAATGTGAGCAATGTGGAGCAGAGAGGCAACAGTCCGAGGAGGCACAGTTCAGAGCTTCAGCAACGCAGTGGCTTTAGAGGCAACGTGGGACTAGCAGCAGTCAAGATTACTGCACCGAGGAGCATCCACAGGATACTTGTCCAATTTTGGGGGTTTTCAGGTCAGGTGCTTCTCTTAGCAATTGAGTTGCAGTATGGATGCAGTGTTAGCAATAGCAGTGCTAGCAGCATAGCAAATGCAACATTTGAGAGGGAGTTGTAGTATGGATGTAGCCATTAGTAGTGGCAGTGTTAAAGGAAGCAGTACAATAGCAACAACAACGTAGTAGTTGGTGGACAACATGTCAGACATTAGCAGTGTAGAGGACGATGCTTTAGAGTCATAGCAGTATGTAGTAGCAATATATTGCTAGAGCACATTCCTTGCTAAGAGGGAGTGTTGATTTGGGGTAGCATCGAATGTGATCTAAGCCTCAAATTTTGCAGGGAGGCTTTGGCACAGGTATTTCAAAGAACCCAGAAAATGTTTTGGGAAATTCCACCCAGAAGTGATTTTATTAAAATAATTAATATTTTTAATGGGGTTCTTGAGTCTAAACTTGGGAAAATTAAAATATTATATGTTATTAATCTAATCAGGGTGAAACTTCTAGAAAAGGCCATGGATCAAGCCAAAACGATCTGGGCCTTCGATTATGTTTTAATCTAGGCCGTTGGTTGCCCAACGGGAAGATATAAGAATGGTCTTGAGGGTCATTTGGAAAACACAGAAAGAGAGAGAGAGAAAATCGAATTTTTGAAGTGAGAAGTTTTTAGGAGGAAAAATCAATTGAGGAGATCTCTTGCAGTTGAGGGGCAGGGATAACAGCTTCCGGAGAGAGAGATTCTCAGCCGGAAATACATTAACAGAGAGAGGCAGTGACTGATCCAAAAGCCTTGAAGCAGAGGCTGACGCAGGGCCAGAAGGGCCACGTAGAAGCAACGTAGACGGGGAGAGAGGAGTCTGAAATTTGTAGAGGAATTCAATTTTCAAAATCCAGGAGCCGAGGTGTGAGACCGAGAGGTAGAAATCGACTTTCTGGGGCAACAGATCGATCAGCGAGAGAAGTGACGCAGACCCAAAGAGCTTGACGCTGGGCTAACGTAGACATTACGCTGAGGCAATGTAGGGGAGCAAAAAAAGTTGGGGGGTAGTCAGTTTGGGGCTGGATTAGCCAGGATTTCAAAGTGATTGTGTGAGGTAAAACTCACAAAGCTTCTGCCAATATTTCTCTATGTAATTGAATAACCCGCAAAGCTGTTGCACTGGTTTTCCCGCATTGGGTTTTTTCAGAGACTTTGGTCCAAAAATAAATGTGTCCTATGTGTTTCTATTTTCCTTGCTTAGTTTCTACGTTTCATAATCATATTTAATTGGTGTAGGTTGCTTCATTAATTTACTTCAATGTTTCAAGAAGAAATTTGAAATAAGCTTGTAATGTTAGTTACAATTTAGGTGAAGTAGATTTAGTTGGTTGCAGTAGGATTCCTAAGATTGTTAGATCTAGGAATTTTCACAAGGCATACAGGATCTACGTTCCTAGCAGTAGGAACATTGTATTAAGGCGAGATGCAAAGTTCATGGAAGACAGAGCTTTTAAAAAATCTCGAGAGATGCCTGCTGGAGATCAGTCAACAGAAGTTCCCTTAGTCCAACAACAAGGACAACAAGCAGGAGGACAATCATAGGGATTGAGTATAGTAACTAGTATCAACATCTCCTCAGGAGTAGGAGATCGAGGAAGTCCTCATCAGACGGAGTATCAGGAATAGGAGGAGGAATTGACTGAACCCCCCACCACCAGTGGTAGAGCCAGTAGGGAAGTGCGCCAGACCTTGAGAGATGTAGAGGAGTTTGTTGGAGCTCCTAGGACAGACAAGAGATTGTGCAGGCAACCTGGCAGATATGAAGTCTTGGTAGCTAATGTTGCAGAACCTTCTAGTTTTCAGGAAGCCGTATAACATCAGGTTGGTGGATGCCATGGTAGAAGAATACAACTCTATCATGACAAATTATGTTTGGGTGGTAGTGCCTCGTTCAAAAGACAGATTAATTGTAGGTTCTAAATGGATCTACAAGATCAAGTATGTTGTAGATCGCTGTGTGGAGAAGTACAAGGCTAGATTCGTGGAAAAGGGGTATGTACAGAAGGAAGGAATAGATTGTGAGGAGACCTTCGCTCTATTTGCCAGATATACCTCTATCAGATCCGTCATATCCCTAGGAGCATAGAAGGGATGGGAAATTCACCAGATGGACGTCAAAACAACATTATTGAATGGGGTGATAGAAGAAGAGGTGTACATAGAGCAGCTTGAAGGCTTCAAAACTCATGACAAGCGCACTCATGTATGTAGATTGAAGAAAGCCTTATATGGGCTCAACCAAGCACCTAGGGTGTGGTACGGTCAAGTTACTTGCAATAGTGGGGATTCATCAAGAGTGATGCAAATCCCAATTTCTACTATTGATGGTGGAGAATGAACCTCTTATTCTAGTTTTATATGTAGATGATCTGCTTTTGACAGGATCATCGAGGCTCATAAAGGACTGCAAAAGGAACCTTGCAACATAATTCAACATGAAGGATATGGGCTTGATGCACTATTTTCTAGGATTGGAAGTATGGTAGAAGAATGTAGAGATCTTCCTTTAGAAAGGAGAGATATGCTACAGAAATTGTGAAGAGATTCAGAATGCAGGATTTCAGACCCATGATAACACCAATGATTACCAACTGGAAAAAGATAGATGCATTAGAGCACAAGGAAGTTAACCCCACCTTGTACAAACAACTACTTGGGTCACTCATGTATCTGGACAACACTAGGCCAAACATTTGCTTCACTGTCAATACTCTTAATCAGTTCATGGTGGAACCAAAAAGGGTACATTGGGCAGCAACTAGGCGCATTCTCAGGTATGTGCATGGATTAGTCAGGCTCGGGTTGAAATATACTCAAGGAGATGACGTCAGATTGAGTGGATTCACAAATGCAGATTAGGCAGGTAGTTTAGTGGATAGGAAAAGTGCCTCTGGGTACTACTTCAGCATTGGATGAGGGATGGTCTCTTGGTGCAGTAGGAAGCAGAAATCAGTAGCACTGAGCTCAGCAGAAGTAAAATATATGGTGGCCAACACGGCTATGTACGAAGCCATATGGCTTAGGAAACTGCTAGTGAGTTTGTTCAAGAAGAAAATGGGAGTGACCAATGTTTATTGTGATAATCAGAGTTGTATAAAACTCTTTGAGCATCCAGTATTTCATGATAGGTCGAAGCACATTGATATCAAATGCCATTTCATCAGAGATTGTGTTCAATGTGGAGTAGTCCAGCGATAGTATGTTCAAGTGTTTAAATTTCTTAAGTCTAACACGTCAAAAATTCTTCCTGCATTATCTGGTTTATTTCACCTACTTGTTTATTCCTTAACAAGTTATTTAACCATATAAATATTGAAAATAAACACAAATGCAGTCTCAACTCATGTATAGATCATCAACTGAAATAATAGACAAACACACATGGGACGCCGTTATTTTTGGACAATCGTCCTCGGAAAAACCCAACTTGGGAAAATCGGTGTTGCAGTTCTAAGGGTTTTATTATTAAGCAACTTTCTTGAGTACAACTAGGGTGCCAAACTGGCTCACCCAACAGAGATTTCTATTTGACAGTAATACCTCTCCTTGGAAGTAGATATTCAGCAAGTCTGCCCCACGAAAATCCTTCCAGTGCTTCCCCAAGGCTTTGCGTTAGCCTTGCTAGCCTCGACGTAGCTCCGGAACCCCTTGCATCAGCCCTCTGCCTCTTTGCGTCAGCACTTTGGGCTTCTGCGTCACCCACTCAGGCCCCTTCACCTTTGCGCAGTCACTAGCTGCCTTTGCGTAGCCTCCTCAATCATTGCGCTGGCCCTTTGGCACTATCTCTGCCTCTTTGCTAGGTACTCACTGCCCCTCACTGCAATTTAGATCACTTGTTTGAATTTTCTCAGCAAACCCCGCTCTAGAAAATCAAACTGACTAATCAATCTTGGTGTATCTCCAAATGACCCTCAAGCCTCCTCTTAAACTTTTCTTGTCGAATCTTCAACGGCCGAGATTGAGTCTCTAATCAACAAAATATTAGATTTGGCTTCATCCTTGTCATTTAGAACATTCTCACCCAGTTTTATATTAATACCCATTAATATTTTAATTTTCCTAAGTTTAGACTTAGCAACCCCATTAAAAATATTAATTATTTTAATATCTCTCTAACTGGGTGGAATTTCCCCAAACCATTTCTGGGTCTTGGAGATCTCATTTGCTTTAGCCTCTCCACCAATTTTCATGGCTAGAGCACATCTGATGCTACCACAAATCAACATCAAGTAGTAGACATACTTACGAAAGCTCTAGGGAGAGCTAAGTTCATCCAATTCAGGGAACAAATGGGCATGGTGGAGAACTCGTTTCAGTAGCAGAAATAAATGGATTCTCAGTTGCAATAGCAGTAGATGAGAGAGAGTTGCAGTGCATATGTAGTAGTTGACAACAGTACAACAGGGTCATTAGCAACACAGATGCAATGCATATTAGAGTTGCATAGTAGTAGCCAGAAATCAGCAATGTGATAGGAGGTGGTGTAGAGATAGGGTGTTGCTTCAGTGGGTTGCAACACTAGAACACATTCCTCACTAAGAGGGAGTGTTAGTTTTTGTAGCATCGGTTGTGTTCTAGCCACGAAATTTGGTGGAGAGACTAGAATACATGTATTCTCCAAAACGTAGAAATCGTTTCTTGAAATTCCACCTAGAGAAGAATTAATTAAAATATTTAATCCTTTTTTAATGGTGCCCAAGTCTAAACTTAGGAAAACTGATTAATTAAAGGGTATTAATTAAGTCATGGTGAGAATCTTCTAGAAGAGGACATGTTTTAATCTTGGTTGTTGATGTCTCAACGAGAGATTATAAGAAGAAACACAATGGGGCTTGGAGAACACACACTAGTGCAGATACTCAGTTGCCCACACAAATCGATTTTCTTAGTGGCTGAAGTTCAGCAAGAGAAGATAGAGCTAGAGGGTGAGTTGCAGGTGAGAGAGAGAGGGTATCAACAATAATCAGAGAGAGCAAGATAAATTCTTGAAGGGCCAGCATGAGAGAGGACGTAGTTCATCAGGGCCCTGCGTAGAGGATGATGCAGTGAGACCAACGTAAGGGCAGAGGATCCATTTCGAGTTTAGAGAATCATTGTGGAGAGTGAGAAATTATTGCTAAATTTCTATTGGTTTTCCTTTCTCTATTTTTGTTGTTTGATATCTTGTACGCGAATTACTGTATTAATAAAGAAACCCTCATCTGCTGCACCGTTTTACTGTATTGGGTGTTTCTGTGGACGATTGTCCAAAAATAATTGTGTTAATGTGCTTATATGTGTGCTAGCATTTCTATAATTTTTCCTTGCATTTTTTTTCCGTAGTGTTTAACTTGTGAACGCTGCAGTGTATTCATTTCAATATTTGATGTAAGAAATTGCAAATAATTTGTTTAATTTATTTAACAAATAGAAGAGATAATATCAGATGTTGTAGTAGGATTCTGGACTTCAGAATTTTCACATAGGAGGGCCAAAGAGGAGGCCGCAAAGCCTTTTAGGCCTCCTGCTAAGGCAAGGAAGGGAAGTTGCAACCCTAAGGGGTCACGACTAGCCCTAGGAAGGCCAAAAACCAAGACGCAGAGGGCAGAAAGTCTGACGCAGAGGCCTGGGAAGGAAAAATCAGGGTTGGAAGCCCAAAAGAGCTTAAAACCCTTGCTCCAAATTTTTTTATGCTTTAGTTCTTTGATTTTTTGAAAATTCTTCTGTGGAAGCCCTGCAAAAAATTCCGAGAGACTAGACCTTACCCTCAAAGGCTTAGATCTAGCCCTTCTTCTACTTAACTCCTTGATCTAACCTGCAAAAATGAAAATAGAGACACCCAAACCCCAAATATATACAAACGAAATCTAAAACCCCAACCCAAGTTAGGAAAATAAATTTCAATTTAAATTACAAAGTTATTTACAAAATATACATGGGTTTTCAAGTGGATTTTGAGAAAATAATTTTATAATATTTTTCTTTACATGAAATTATGGCGAATATGCTTCAGAAAAAATAATGATCACTATAGCCCAAGCGAAGATTAAATCCACCACATAAAAACTAGAGATCCAAGCAAAGTAACCCTTGCCCATAGTTTGTGAACTTGGAGACCAAGGATTGAGTACCTGCAATCACAGTGTATTATCTCTAAGTAATAATCATAAAGCACCACATAGGAAGTCTGTAGTCAATACATACCAGAGATCAACCAAACAAGAACACCTCGAGTTGCACCCCAAAGCCTTTTATTATGGTAGAGAAAATAGTTCCCAAGGGAACAATAGTTTACACAATGCTTCAACAACAATTCTAGCCAGAGACCAAGATGACTAGAGACTCAAATGACTTTCTAATTTATAGATATATCCTCCAAATGTAAAAATAACAGCGAGTTTCTTTGATCCTTGTCAGAATAACCTTGGCCGTTGATAGATACTTCAAGATCTTTTAATCTTGGCCGTTGATAGATACTTCAAGATCTTTTAATTTTGACCCTTGATTCCTTATTTTTGAGGAATTTTCGAATTTATCATTTAATTCCATTTTAATTTAGCTCAAAATTATTTATTTAGAGCTAATTTCCAAAACAATTTGACTTTGTCTTGATAACCAAGGTCCAGGGGTCCAAATTTTCTTGAAAAAGAAAATATTCCCTTGGTGGAGGAACTTTAAGAAATGTTAAAAAATGATTCTTTCAAGTCCCATGAATTTTTCCATTTGGAGGATTTATTTTTCTAGATAATTTAATTTTGACTCTAATTAATTAATTTTCTGGTTTAGGATTTAATTTTATTTTGCCAAAAAAATTAATTAATTTACACTTGAGGGGATTAATTATTTTTCCAACCCTCTAATACATATGATTTTTTCATTTAAAGACTCTAAGAGGGAATACACATTTGTCTTAGATCCTCAAGACCAATAACCCATTTGCGGCTCAGTATGATCTAGTAAACCAAGTGATTTGTAATAAAATAATTTAGGCAATTAGCTTAATTTATTCCCAAACCACTTTTACATTAAACTCGACTAAAACACCAGGACTCAATAATTCGACATTAAATTTCACCCTAGATTTGGGGGTTTAAGCTGGAGAGAAAAAACTCTTTTGATTAGCCGTGTCGAAAAACACAAGTAATCAGTGAGGTTAAAAAACCTCCTAGGATGGACTTCGTCACCAAATTATAGACTTACCTACGTTGCTACATAGACTCAAGGTTTCACTGAGATCATTTACAATATATAACTTGCATAATGGTATGACCATGACACATGGACTGTTGATATGTGATTCGATCCTTGTTGAAAAAAGTTGGCACTTCCGTTTCCCTAGAACTTTGATAATTTGAGTGCAAAATTTGGCTCCATATGGGGACACGTTGCTTCCAAGAAATAATGTGAGAACCCTAGAATCCTGCATCCAAGGAAACAAATGTCCACCAATTAGGTATCCATTCAACATTGAAATTGTCATGCATATATAGAAAATACCGTTGGAATAGAAAATCTCTCCTAGCAAACTAAAAATAAAAAACATAATATAAATGCGTGAAATAAACTAGCTAACAACATAAATGAAAGGGAGTAGGGTTAGAGATTCTATAACAAACGATGCCCATGGCATCAAATTTCATTGGTGAGGAACAATCTCGGGCATTTGTTCGCTGATTGGTAGATCACTCGACTGCTTTTTAGATGTCCCTTGCTGAAGTTTGACCCTCTTAGGTTGGTGTGTTTGCTCATCATTCCACAGCATATCTTTGTCAATCTGAAGATTCTTCTTTTTTTTGCTTGGCAGAGGGGATGTGTGGTGGAAAAAATGACATATTTCTGATTCAAAATGAGGAATATGTTCCCGTGGCACAAGCTGTTCACCAATATTCAACTTCTCTAAAACTTCAACGTGGTATCTTCTCTCTACTTCTCTGTACAACTTGACTTTGCCGCATGCTACTGCTGGAATAGTGGCATAAGATAAATCCGTCTGAATGCATCCACCTAAATTAACTGCAAACTGTCGAGAGAGAAGCATCTCGCATACATCTGGCGCATCAATGACTGCAATGTCCATGGTGATGATCTTCTATGGATAATATGCTAAGGCAGCCTGTAAATCTTTAACCACACCAAATACTTCAACCCTTCTAGAGTCCATTGATCAAATATTATGATATGGTCTAGAAATTCTCAAGTTTAATTGCTCCATGACCTTTTTGGTCATAATATTCTTAGATGCACCAGAATCTAGCATGTAGTTGTGAAGTAATCTGTCATTGATGTCCAAAGTAAGAAAGAACGGTTCATGATTTTCATTAGTCATATAACAACTGATATCCTTTAATATAATTTCTTCGTCTTGATGATTGATTTTCTCATTTTTTTTGTTGAAGCATACCAAAAGCCCTGAAGAAAGATGCCCTTTGAGATGGAATCTTTAAAAGTTCAAGTACAAGGATAGAGATCTTAACAAAATTTGTATCTTTTGGTGGGAACTTGCTTGTTTTGACTTTGACCATTACCCTTCCTTTGATCTGTGTAGCCCATACTGTTTGCAAGTTCTAGAACTTGTTCCTAAGTTGTTTTATCATCATATACCTGAGTAATGGGGTCCTTTTCTCATCGAAGGTGTTTATTGCAAAGGTTGAAGAAATCATATTGGCGCATTGACTTTCACTTTCTCCTTGACTTACATTATTACTTCGTTGATACCTACTTTCTTTTAAGATCCTTCTAGCCAAAGCACATGTACTTTCTTCATGAAAACTGTCACAAGGTTTGCAGAAAGGAATAGACTCATCAACTACGTTGGCAGAGTCGAGTGGTGTAGGAGGCCTTTAATCATTTGAGGATGGTTGTTATTGTTTCCTTTGTTGTTGTTATTGTTTTAGGGAGGCATACTTCGTGTTTGCATCCTGACATTTCTTTCCATTTGTATTAATTGATTCTGCATGTCACTTATCTGTTTGGCATGTTTAATTTCCATATCCCTAGCAAGTTTGGTTAATTCTTTGTCTGTATCTAATTCTTCTTTGATTTTGACTGGAGTTGTTTCGTAACCATAGATCTAAGATTTATTTGAAGCCATTTTATCTTTTTCTAACTCTTCAACTGTGTTTTGGGCAACAACTAAAGTGGCAAGGTGAGCCCACCTTATCTCATATTGAACTTCTACATGGGAAGCCTCGATATGTTTCAAAGACAATTTTGTCAGGAGGCTTGTAATCCTGAGTCATGTCCCTTAGTAATTTGTCGAACCTCTGGTTAAATTCTACCACTGTTTCATTTTCTTTCTTCTTGATGGTATTGAATTCTTTCACCAAGTACTTCCCTTTCCTCGTATCTCTGTATTTGTCTTGAAAAGCATGAAGGAGGGTCCTTAGAGAATCGAAAGCATTATTGGCTTGTCATGAAACTAGTCAATCACATTACCTTCCAATGATAAGACAACCAACTTCATCTTGACATCTTCATGATTATAGTCTGTAGAATGAGCATATCTATGGAGGAATAAATTGAACTTCTTTATATGCTCTTCAACATTGATAACATTATTCCGCTCAAAGATTGGCAATCTGTTCATAGTTGGCTCATTTGGCAAGTCATGCGGATATCCGTGGATGTTGGTGAAATTGCAAGGACCAAAGTAGTCATCCATGATGTTTTGATTCAAAGGATTGATGAAAAGAAAATAGAGATCAAGGAGAGCTTATTGTCTAAGAAAATTTAAATGATCTCTAAAGTGTAACTTGTTTAATCGAGCTCTTAAAACCTTTTTAGGATCGGGAGTGGGGTTAACTAGGCTACCAGGATTCCTTCTAGAGAACGTTCTCGTGAATGGATGAATAAGTGGAGTCGCCACCCAAACTGAAAACCAACCTATAAATGTCTAGGGGCTAAATGTGAGAATGAACAAGATGAGAAGATTAGTGAAAGGAAAAATGATATGGTGATGAGAGGATGAAAAATGATGAGAGATAGGTGCTAAGAAATGTTGGGGTGTTGAGGTCACGATGAATGAAGAATGAAAGATCACAAGATGATATGATGAAATAGGATGTCATTGAAGTGCCGAGCACAAGTCAAACTTATCTCCAACAACGACGCCAAAAACTGTTGTCGCATGGATTGTACAGGCACTGCAACAATGCTCAAGACGGGACGCTGTCACTTTGATCCCCCTCCCACTCGGTTCTAGCTGTCTCCGAACAACAGACTATGGGGGGTAGTCCCTATGGAATGAAGTGAAGGAAAGCAAGTTGAGAATCAACTTACTTGGGATACATGGATGAGTGGCCTAGCCACTTGGTTGAATTTAAACAATATTATTGATTAAATTAGATTGTTCTATGATGAGACTAGTGCCTTTACGGAGTCACACATTCTTGCTTCTTATGAATAGAAACCAAATGACTGGATCGACACCCGTTGCTTGAATGATTGACTAACCTATATGATGTGCAAATCCTAGGACCTATATGAGATGCAGTGATCTTGGTAAGTTTTAGTTAAATTCCTAGTCTAAGTGTAACCTTCCTTTAACTATTTTGAAGCTTGTCTCAAAGGTAGGTTGTGAGAAGGAGGCTAACAGGAAGCAGGCTAGGCCTTGATTAACGATACCTTCTGTTAGGCTTCTATCACCCAATGCCTCCGGCGTTGTAGAGATTGTGGCTCTAACGACTGCAAGGTCACTGTGTTAACCACCAAAGAGTTGTCGAGGCCCCTCAAGCTAGATAGGAAGGGTTGACGTATATCTCTATCAACCTAGCTTATGCTAGGAGGTAAACTATTTATGCAAATCTAGATCTAGAATGCTTATGCAAGAGATTATGAGTGAGATTTATCTTGAGTTAAGATCTTCTTAAATTGTTTAAGTACTTTGATTAGAAACTTTTTAAGAGTACTTATTGGTAGTGAATTGCAATCTTAAACAAGATAAATTGCATATAGATACAAGTGCAAATTTCAACAATATATCACAAGATACCAAGTAACTCAAGATGCCAAATGCTAACAATAGTCAATCAAAATGTTGATCACAGATTTATGACAGTTTATACCAGCAATACTACAAAAAATTCAAATTTATGAATGTTGTAGCATTAGTGCATAAACTAGTTTAAGTGATGAAACTTGCCCACAACATTGAAACATAAAATCCCAATTTGACCAGCAATGTAAATTAGCTACTTTAACACATTTTACGATGGTGTATTCAACAATATTTCACATCTGATTTTGAAATTACAGCAGCAAGTAAAGACAGATCAACAAGATAAAACTGTCCAAGATAGATGGCCAATATGCCCAGAAATACCAAAATGCACCAGAACTTGAGAATTTTATTTTTTGGGCTTTTGGCGAGTTTGACTTGACAATTTTCAGATTTGATATGCTTGATACCAGAAATCAACAATTTAATCAAGCCGTGGAAAATTTTAGTCAAACATGATTTTTTTTTCCTTTTTTTTGTTTGGTTAAATTGGTTTTTTCAGAGTTTTTTTTAGAGAATGTGATTCAAAAATTTCAGAATTGATAAACTAATTACAACAATAAGCTAGTTGCATATCAACAAGCTACAAATATTGAATGTGCTGCCCCAAATGTCTAAAAATAGTAAGTTTTTGCCAGGAACTGAAAATTCAATATTTTTAGTCCTTATCAAGTATACGCTTCAGAAATATTTCAAATTTGAATTTCACAGTTATCCAATACTTTCCAGCAAGCTAAAATGTTAGATCTAGGTCAAATTAGAGATATGCCCAAGTGGCCAAAACTTGTGACAACTTAGATATTGGAATTAATTCTACTCGATTTTGACTAATTAGAGTGTGATTTTAGGGCTTAGAAATTAATGGTTTAACTGTTGTGATAAAATTGAAGAAAAATAAGGGTTTGGAGGTCAAACCCTAGGCCCAAGGCCTTGAATATCCAATCGTTGAAAATTGTTGAAACTTTGGGTCACCTTGCCGCTGCGAGATATGAAGTTTGAAACCTTAATCTTGCAAAACCGCCATGTATTTAGGCTTAAAGCTTTAGATTAGGGTTTCAGGTCAACTTTGGGGCAAAAGAGGCAAAGAAATGGAGAACAAGGCTAAGGGAAGCGAATATGCGGGGATAATTGGGCTAGGATGATAGATCAGTGCACAAGATGGAGAAATTGGCCAAGAAGGGCCAACGCTTTGCCCAATGAGGCTAGTGTTTGGAAAATAAGGGTTTTAGGGGCTAAGGCTAAGGCCTAGGGCCTAAAGGCTCCACAAGGGAGTCGTAAACCCTTAGAGTGTTGTAGTTAGAGGAAGGAGGAAAGGATGCCAAAGGGAAGATGACTGAGGGAGGAGGGCTAGAGGAGGAGGGCCGGGAGGAAAGGAGGAAAGGAGGGAGGCCGAGAGGAGAGGAATTCTGCGACAGCCCTAGGAGGGTCCGAAGGGGAGGCTGCAAAGCCTTTTAGGCCTACGACGAAGGCAAGGAAGGGAAGCCGCAACCCTAAGGGGTCACGGCTAGCCCCAGGAAGGATGAAAACCAAGACGTAGACGAAAAAATGGTTGACGCTGAGGCCCTAGGAAAGGCAAAACAAGGGCTAGAAACCCAAAGAAGCTTGAAAGCCTTTCTCCAAAATTTTTTATGCTTAAGCTCTTTGATTTTCTCAAAATTCTTCTATGAAAGCCTTGCAAAAAATTCCAAGAGACTAGATCTTACCCTCGAGGGCCTACATCTAGCTCTTCTTCTACTTAACTCATTGATTTAACCTACAAAAATGAAAATACAAAATAAATCTAAAACCCCAACCCAAGTTAGAAAAATAATTTACAATTTAAATTTACAAATTTATTTACATATACATGGGTATTCCATGGGTTTTCAAATGGATTTTATGAAAATATATATATATATTATATATATATATATATATATATATATAATTTTTTTTTCCTTGAGGATAATGGCTAAAATGCTTCAGAAAAATTAAAAGATCACTATAGCCCCAACAAAGATTAAATCCACCATATAAAAACTAGAGATCCAAGCAAAGTAACCCTTGCCCACAGTTTGTGAACTTGGAGACCAAGGATTGAGTACCTGCAAATGTTATGTATTATCTCAAAATAATAATCATAAAACACCACATAAGAAGCTCGTAGTCAATACATACAACAAATCAATGAAACAAGAACACCTCTAGTTGCACCCCAAAGTATTTTATTATGGTAAAATAATAGTTCCTAGTCAGAGAATAGTTTACAAAATGCTTTAGCAGCAATTCTCGCTAGAGATCAAGCTGACTAGAGACTCAAATGACTTTCTAATTTATAGATATATCCTCCAAATGTCAAAATAACGACTAGTTTCTTTGATCCTTGTCAAAATGATCTTGGCCATTGATAAATACATAAAATCTTTCAATCTTGGTCCTTAATTTTTTTATTTTTGAGAAATTTTCGAATTTATCATTTAATTATCTCAAAATTAATTATTTAGAGCTAATTTTCTCAAAAAATTGACTTTGACTTAAACACCAAGGTCCAAGGGTCCAGAGTTTCTTGAAAAAGACAATATTCCCCTAGTTGAGGACCTTTAAAAGTTGAATATTTCAAGACCCAAGGATATTTCCATTTGGAGAATTTATTCTTCTAGACAATTTAATTTTGACTCTAATTAATTAATTTTCTGGCTTAGGATTTAATGTTATTTTGCTAGAAAAATAATTAATTTACACATTAGGGGATTAATTAATTTTCCAACCCTCTAATACATATGATTTTTTTATTTAAAGACTCAAAGAGGGAATATACATTTGTCTTAAACCCTCAAGACACATAACCCATCTGCGACTCAATAAGATTTAGTAAACCAAGTGACTTGTAATAAAATAATTTAACCAATTATCTTAAATTATTCACAAACCATTTTTACATCAGACTCGACTAAAATGTTGATTTGGGGTAGTGTCGGATGTCTTCTAGCCAAGAAAATTGGTGGAGAGGCTAAAGCACATGAGATCTCCAAGACCCATAAATGGTTTGGTTAGATTATACCGGGTTTAGGAGATATTAAAATAATTAAAACTTTTAATGGAGTTCCCAAGTCTAAACTTAGGAAAAATAAAATATTAATGGGTTTTAATATAAAACTGGGTTAGAAGGTTCCAAAAGACATGGATCAAGCCAAATCTAATCTTAGTCGTTGATTAGAGATATAATCTCGTCCTTTGAAGGACCAACAGGAAAAGTATAAGAAGAGGCTTGAGGGTCAGTTGGAGAACACATTAGAGTGATCAGTCAGTTGATTCTCTAGAGCGGGGTTTGCTAAGAGATAGTCGAATCATGATTAGTTTGTAGTGAGGGGCAGTGAGTATGAGACAGAGAGGCAGAGACAGTGTCAAGGGATCAGTGCAGAGGTAGGGAGGCAGACGCAAAATCCAAAGTAGGCCATGCAGAGCTCAGCAGAGACAGCGCAAAGCCAGAAGGGAATGTGTCATCCACGCAGAGGGTAGCGGGAGTGACGCAGAGGGCTACAGAGGCTTTGTAGTGCCTCAAAGGGTTGATGCAGAGGCCAGGAGGGTTGACGCAGCGCTTCAGTGGTGCTGGAGAGGATTTCATGGGGCAAATTTTCTTAATATTTGCTTCCGAATAGAGAGGTATTACTACCAGATTATTTTCTTTGTCAGGTGAGCTAGTTTGGCACCCAGTTGTACTCAAGGATATACTGCATAATAAATAACCTTCAGAATTGTTGCACTGATTTTCCCGCATTGGGTTTTTCCGGGGACAAGTTGTCCAAAAATAACGATGTCACTTATGTGTTTGCTATTTCTTTTAGCTGTTGATATGTAGATGGTTGAGACTGTATTGTGTTTATTTCGATGTTTATATGTTTAAATAACTTGTTCGTAATTAACAAGTAGGAGAAATAAACTAGAAGAATACAGATAAAATTTCTAAGATAGACTTAGAAACTTCAACATAAAACACTAGGACTCACCTAATAATTCAACTTGGAGAATGGGGTAAACACTCATGTGTTTTTTGTTGCCGAGATTTCTTTGAAAGGTTAGCCGGTGTGAGAGGCAACTTATTGTACTCAGATTTGTTGATTTGGGGTAGCATCATATGTGCTCTAGCTTTGAAAATTGGTGGAGAGGCTAAAGCACATGAGATATCCAAGACCAAAAAATGGTTTGGGCAGATTGTTTGGGAGATATTAAAATAATTAATATTTTTAATAGAGTTCTTAAGTCTAAACTTTGGAAAAATAAAATATTAATGGGCATTAATATGAAACTGGGTTAGAAGGTTCAAAAAATCATGGATCAAGCCAAATCTAATCTTAGCTGTTGATTAGAGATTTAATCTCGGCCGTTGAAGGACCAACATGAAAAGTATAAGAAGAAGCTTGAGGGTCAGTTGGAGAACACACTGAGGAGAACAATTAGTTCGATTTCTGGAGCAGGGTTAGCTGAGAAATTCGAACTAGTGGTCTGGAGAGCAGAAGTAGGCAGCAAGTACAGAATAGAGAGTCAGGAACAACACTAGGGGAACAACGCAGAGGTTGGAGAGGCAGACGCAGAGCCTCTCACGCAGACATAGAGGCAGCAGACTGCGCAATCACTGGAGGGCTTGCGTGGGTGACAAAGAGAGGCCCAGTGCTAACGTAGAGAGGCAGGGGCTGACGCAAAGGGTCTGGGAGCTACGCAGAGGTCAGCCAGCCTGACACTAAGACTAAGAGAAGTGTTGAAGAATTTTCTCTCTGTTGGGTAAGACAATTTGGCACCCTGTTGTACTGAAGAATTGTTGAATAATAAAAGCCTCCCTCGCTACATCGGTTTTTCCACATTGGTATTTTCCTGGGACTGATTGTCCAAAATATTTGTGTCGATGTGTTACTTCTTGTACATGTCTTTGTTTCTGTATTATGATGTGATATTTGCAGCATAATTTATTTTAATGTTTACTGAAGGATTCCATAAATAATTTATTGGGAAATAAGTAGGTAAAATAAATCAATTGTTGCAGTGATAGAATTTTCACAAGATTTTGCTTGCTTAATAATACAAACCCTCTATCCGCTGCATCAGTTTTCTTGCATCGGGTTTTTCTAGGGACGTGTTGTCCAAAAATAATGTGTCGCTTGTGTTTTTGTCTCATATTTGTTTCAGTTTATGATCTATATGTCAGTGTAGTCTGCAGTAGTGTTTTTAATCACTGTTTATAAATTAAATAACTTGTTGAATGCAATAACAAATAGGAGATGATAAACCAGTGATTGCAGTAGGATTTCTGATGTGTAGATTCATAAATTTTCACATAGTGTAGTTTTTGTAACATCGGAGGTGTTCTAGTCTCGAAACTTTGTGGAGAGGCTAAAACACATAAGCTCTCCATAAACCAGAAATCGTTTATGGAAATTCAACCTAGAAGTGTCTCAATTAAAGTATTAGCCTATTTTTCATATTTCCTAAGTCTAAACTTACGAAATTTGGTTTATTAATCAGAAATAATTGAGATAAGGTGTGAATCATCTAGAAACTCACACGGGTTCATTGGGAAATAATTTGAGCCCTTGATTAAGCTTTAATCTTCGTCGTTGGAGGTCCAACAAAAGATTATAAGAAGTCAATGGGTAGATGGAGTGTGAAAATTTCTAAACTGAAATTCTACTACTGCAACAATTGATTTATTTCACCTCCTTATTATTCACAATAAGATATTTACGAAATCCCTTTAGCAAATATTAAAATAAATTCTATGGCATTTATCACACAATTACCTAGAGAAAAAAAATATGTTAACAAGAACCAATCATGTCAACAAAATTATTTTTGGACAATTATCCCCGGAAAAACCAAATGTGGGAAAACCGGTTCAGTAGATGTGGGCTTTATTAATCTTCAACAGCGATTACCTTTACAAGGAATGATTTTACAGAGAAACTGAAAGAAAACACCTGAGACTCTCCCTTTGAGACCTTCTGATGCTTTTGAGACCCTGCTCCCAGTTTTGTGTCACCCCTACGTCACTCTGCGTGACCCAGCGTGGCTCTGCGTCCCTCTGTGTCTCTCCTCTGGACTGCGTCTCTCTCTGCACTATCTCTCACTGTTCCTGTGTCACCTCCTCCCCAGTCACTACCTGCTACTGATGCTCTCCTCTTCCTCCACCCTACAACTCTCCCTCTGAAATCGATCTCCTCTACTTGAGAATCGATTTTTCTTAAGATATTGAGTATCTTTCAGTGTGTCTCCAAATGATCCGCAAGTCTTCTCTCATACTTTTCCTGTTGACGAATCAACGATTGAGTTTAAGTCCCTAATCAATGGTTAAGATAAAACAGAGTTGATCCTCGTCTCTTAGAAGCTTCTCACCCTCATTTTTATTAATACCCATTAATATTTTTATGTTCTTAAGTTTAGACTTAGGAAACCATTAAAAATATTAATTATTTTAATAACTCCTCATCCGGGTGGAATTTCTCAAAACGATTTCTGGGTCTTGGAGATCTCATGTGCCTTAGCCGCTCCACTAAATTTCAAGGCTAGAGCACACCCGATGCTACCAAAAATCAACACTCCCTCTTAGCGAGGAATGTGCTCTAGTAATGTTTCACTATAGAAACAACACACTGATCTTCCGCACCGATACTTGTGCTAATGCTTGGTCTGCTGCCAAATATCCCCTGCATTGTTGCTTCTTGTACTGCTGCCGATGACACTGCCACTGCCACTGTTGCACCTGTACTGCAGCTCCCTCTCAACATGCTGCATTATGTTGCCCATAGCACTGCCATTGCTAACTGCTGCATTGCAACTCCCGACACTTATCCATTTCTGCTATTGAAATGGATTCTTTACCACCCCCATCTTCTCCCTGAAATAAACAAACTTTGTTCTTCCTAGAGCCTTGGTGAGGATGTCTGACACCTTATCTCTTGTAGGAGTGTATCTCAACTATACTGCTCCTCATTGGACACAGTCTCTGACAAAGTGATATCAAAGTGCTTTGGCCGCTCATGAAATACTAGATTCTCAAAGAGCTTGATGCAACTCTGATTATCACACATGATCCTAGTCGCTTCCATCCTTCTCTTGAATAGATTCACAAGCAATTTCCTAAGCCATATGGCTTCGCACAAAGCTGTGCTAGCTGCCATATATTCTGCTTTAGTTGAGCTCAAAGCCTCAAATTTTTGTTTCCTACTGCACCAAGAGGCCATTCCTAATCCAATGTTGAAATAGTGCCCAATTGTACTTTCCCGATCTATTGAACTTCCAGCCCAATCTGCATCAGTGAACCCACTCAACCTGATGTCATTGCCTCTGGTGTATAATAGTCCATGCTCGACTGTTGCTTGTATATACTTGAGAGCGTGTTTGGCTGCTGCCTAGTGCGCCCTCTTAGGTTCCACCATGCACTGACTGAGGGTGTTGACAACGTAACAAATGTCTGGCCTGGTATTGACCAGATACATTAGGGACCCTATAAGCTGCTTGTACAAGGTGGGATCAACATCTTTATCTTCTGATGCATCAATCTTCTTCTAGTTGGTGATCATTGGAGTAGCCATAGGTCTACAGTCCTGCATCCTGAATCTCGTCAAGATTTATGTAGCATATCTCCCTTGTCCAAGGAAGATCTCATCGTTTTGTTGCCAAACTTCGAACCCCAGGAAATAATGCATCTGTCCCAAATCCTTAAAGCCGAATTCTGTGGCTAGGATCTTTTTGCAGTCTTTGATGAGCCTGGCTGATCTTGTCAGGAAGAGATCATCCACATATAACACTAGAATTAGAGGCTCATTCTCTACGACCAGATAGTAGAGATTAGGTTCTGCGGCACTCTTGACAAACCCCATCTTCTGCAAGTAGCCATCAATTCGACCGTACCATGCCCTAGGTGCCTGTTTGAGCCCATACAAGGCTTTCTTTAATCTGGATACATGACATTTCTTCTCATGCGTCTCACAACCTTTTGTCTATTCAATGCATACTTCCTATTCTAGTACCTCGTTCAAGAATGTCGTCTTGACATCCATCTGATGAATCTCCCATCTCATCTGAGCTGCAATAGATATCATGGTTCTAATAGAAGTATACCTCGCTACTGGGGTGAAGGTTTCTTCGTAGTCTATCCCTTCCTTTTGAGCATACCCCTTAGCCGCAAACCTGACTTTGTATTTCTCCACACTGTCGTATACAACATATTTGACCTTGTAGATCCATCTCGAACCTACCATTGATTTGTCCCGAGGCCTAGGTACCACTTCCCAGACATCGTGCACCATTATAGAGTTGCATTCCTCCACCATAACATCCACCCATACCTGATGCGGAACGGCCTCTTGAAAACTAGAAGGGTCCCCAACCTGAGCTACTAAGGCCTTGTATTTGTCTGGCTGTCTTCCCTTCCTTTTATTATTCTTGGATGCACCAATGAAGTTTTTTGCATCTTGTAGAATCTGCAGTTCCCGACTTGTTCTTCCATTGGTCGTAGGCACATCTGTCAGCTCTTCGTCTTCTTGAGATTCCTCCTGTTCTGAAGCTTTGTCTTCAGGAGATTTTCTGGTACTAGTTTCCCCTGGTTGAAGTGGTTTGACCAACGACTCGTCTTTCCACTGCTCCTCGGAAGGCATTTCTTGAGATTTGCTGAAAGCTCTATCCTCCATGAACTTTACCTCTTTCCGAACTACTACCTTCCTACTCCTTGGAAGACAAATCTATATTCCTTAGCATCTCGCTATATCCCACAAGATATCCTTTCTCAGCAGTTTGATCTAATTTCTTCCTCTTCTCTTCGGTATACGACAATAGGCTAAATTCCCAAATATCCTGAAATGACTGACTTCAGGTGTCTTCCCGGTGAAGACCTTCTCCTGAGTGATTTTGCCCAATGCCTTGTGAGGAGTCCTATTCTGGACATAAATTGTCGTGTTGCATGCTTCTGCCCACAGGAATTTAGACATATCCTAATCATACCACATTGCCCTAGCTGCTTCCACAAGTCCTGTTTTTCCTTTTTGCTACTCCATTTTGCTTGGGATTGTAGGGAGCTGTCCACTCTCTTCTGATGCCTTCCTTAGCACAAAAATCGGTGAAGTCCTTATCAACATACTCTCCACCATTTTCTGAGCGCAACACTTTTATCTTCTTTCCTGTTAGATTCTCCACTAGAGCCATGAACTCTTTGAATTGACCGAAAACCTCATCCTTGGTTTTTAGAAAGTAGATCCAAGTCTTCTTGGAATGGTCATCGATGAAGGTGATGAAGTATTCAGCACCACTAAGATCTTTTGTGGACATCGGTCCACAGATGTTTGAGTGTATCAATCCTAGCACACTCTTAGCCCTATTTTTACTTCTGGAAAACACTGCTTTGGAATACATGCCCAGAGTGCACCCTCTGCATACATTATCTCATTCAGTACTTAGATTTGGAACTCCTGATACTATTTTTGTGAGAATTCTTAGAGCCCCATGGTGTAAGTGCCCCATCCTTCTGTGACATAGTTCATTCAAATCTTTGTCTCCATTACTCCCTATCAATGCCATTGGTGATTCTCGCTGCAACCTATATAACCTGTTACTTTTGATTCCAATCTGGGCCTTCTTTTTCCAACTCGGGAGTTTGACATATACTTTCTCCTTAATGAAAAAAACGTCATTGCCCTTGTTTTGAAGTTGAGATACAGAAAGTAAGTTCATACCCAATCCTGACACATGCAACACATTGGTTGAAAGAAGCCGCTCTCCTGCTTTGGTTTGAAAAACTATAGTACCTCTTCTTACTGGAGTACACTTTGCCTTATTCCCCATGGTGATCTGAAAATCCATTCTTTCTTCCTGATAATCTGAAAAACATTCTCGGATTCCTGTCATATGCCAGGAAGCTCAATTGTCTATATACCAAACATTTGAGGTGGTAGAGCTTGCTAAGCAAGCGATTTCTTCTTATAAACTGGAAGCTAACATAGAATAATCGTAATTTATGTCCCTTGTGCATTCTTCTGGAAATCCTTGTGAGTCCCTTTGAGTGGGTGCCTCTACATCATGCTCTTGACCCATAATCGATTTTCATCTCTTGTCGCTGGATCTCTGCTCTGATACCATGTGAAAATTTCTAAACATAAATTCTACTACTGCAGCAATTGATTTATTTCACCACTTATTATTCACAATAGCTTATTTACAAAATCCTTTCAACAAATATAAAAATAAATTCTACTGCAGTTATCACACAATTACCTAGAGAAAAAAAATACATGCACAATAACCAATCACATCAACACAGTGATTTTTGGACAATTGTTCCCGTAAAAACCCAATGTGGGAAAACCGGTGCAACAGATGAGGGCTTTATTAATCTTCGGCAACAATATGTTTTACAAGGAATGATTTTACAGAGAAACTGAAAGAAAACACTTGAGACATTCCCTTTGAGACCTTCTGACACTTTGGAGACCATGCTCCCACTTTTGCGTCACCCCTATGTCACTCTGCGTGACCCGGCGTGGCTCTGAGTAGCTATGTGTCCTTCTGCATTCGCCTGCGAAAGCTCTGCGTCTCTCCTCTGGACTGCATCTCTCTCTGTGTTGTCTGTCACTGTCCCTGCATCACCTCCTCCTCAATGACTACTTGCTGCTGAACACCTTCTCTTCCTCCACACTGCAACCCTCCCTTTGAAATCGATCTCCTCTACTTGAGAATCGATTTTCTTGAGACACTAAGTATCTGCCGTGTGTCTCCAAATGATCCTCAAGTCTTCTCTTATACTTTTCCTGTTGACGAACCAACAGTCGAGGTTAAGTCCTTAAACAACGACTAAGTTTAAAATAGACTTGATCCTCGTCTCTTAGAAGCTTCTCACCCTTATCTTTATTAATACCCATTAATATTTTTATTTTCCCAAGTTTAGACTTGGGAACCCTTTAAAATATTAATTATTTTAATAACTCCTCATCCGGGTGGAATTTCTCAAAACGATTTCTGGGTCTTGGAGATCTCATGTGCCTTAAGCCTCTCCTCCAAATTTCAAGGCTAGAGCACGTTCGATGCTACCAAAAATCAACATGGAGAACACGCTTGTGGAGACACAAAGATCGATTTTCTTGAGCAATTCAGTTTTCCGGAGGCAATAGCTGGAAGAGTTCGAGCCGAAAGGAAGCAAAGACAGAAAGGGACAAGGACAGTGAAGCCAGAGGAAGATTTCCAGATCCGATGAGTGCATTTTTAGAGAGGCTGAAATTTCTCCACGAAGTTGTGCAGAAGCTTCACAGGGCAGTTCAATTTGCCAAAGGAAGAAGACATTTTTAGTTATAGAGGCTGGTTTTGAGTTTCCAGAGGGTAGAAGCGTTTTCCTAGTCAGTACCAGTCATGAAAACTTGGTTTTCAATTGTTCTGAGCAAAGCGAGTGCGGGCAGCGTGAGTGCAAGTTGAGCGTATGACGGACTGCGCTAGGGTGACGCAGAAGCTCTGCATGGCTAGGTGGACGCTTGATATTCAGTGGTAGTCAAGTGCCGAGAATTCTCAGGGTGAGGCAAATTTCCCTTAAGATATTTTCGTCAGTATTTTCTATACAGGATAGCCAATATTCGACATCTAGATTGTACTTGGATAAATTCATTGTTGCTTAATAATATAAAACCCTCAGATGCTGCAGCGGTCTTCCCAAGTTGGGTTTTTCTGGGGACTCGTCCAAAAATAATTGTGTCAAATTTTATGTGTGTGCTAGCATTTTTAAGTTTCCAACACTATTATTTTTCGTAGTATTTTTGAGAAGATTGAAGTGTGTTTATTTCGTTGTTTCCATAGCAATAAACTGCTAATTTAGTTAACATTTAGAAGAAATAATACCAGTTGCTACAATAAGATTTTAGACTTGGAATTTTCACATGGTATCAGAGAGTGATTGATGAGATAGGGAAGCTCAAAAGCAAAAGCATAAACTTAATGTTTAGAGGGAGCAGCAAGAAAAATTTGGCTTGCCTGATTCAGTGATTCAGTGATTCCAACAGGTAGAGGGAGCAACAACAAAGATTTTCACTGAGCAAATTTCTTGTCTGGGCACAAAGGGTTTTTGTAGCAGTTTGCTAGAGCAGAATTCATGCCGGGTGGAAGAGAAAACAACACACACTGAGGTAAATTTCTCTCAGGGGGGTTTCGAGTTTAGAGATCTGATTTTTCCAATTGCAGATTGGTAGAAGCTATGAACAGATTTCCTCACTCTAGAAGAGAGTGTGAATAGCAGTGCTAGTAGCTGAGCAAAGAAAGAGGGAGCTTTCGTGTCTATTTTCTCTTGTTTTGAGTTTCATAGATTTTGCAGCTTTGTAGGGATGATTGTGAGATTGACAGAGGATGCCGTGTGAGTTAGCTAGAATGCAGATCTGGACAACATATTGACTTACAGAGCCGAAGGAAGTGTGAGTTGTCTAGTGCGCGCTGCAAATTGAAGAAGGGTCTCAACTAGGGACTAGGCTTGAAAAGCAGTAGTGGGGTACCATATATAGGTGGAGGATAAGTATGAGACTCCAGTGTGCTAGATGGCAAGGTCTAGCACAGTTGCAACTAGGAGATTAGTCAGATCAGTTCTAGATTGTTGTTGCAGGACCATTACCCTTGTTACAGGGGCCACAACATCATCGTTGAGATGACGATTTGTATAGCTAGTTGCAGTTAGTGCACATGAGAAAGTTGCAGTGACACTGGCAGTGCGAAATGCCCAGTTGCAGGATGCAAGTTCAATTCCAACCGTAAGATTCCCAACGTAGAGCTATGCAGTCCAGTCTTCAGTATAGGAGGTTAGTGCGAGCTGCCAGGAGGGAGTAGAGAGATTTCCCATAGGGAGATCAAGACTTAGAGGGAGCAGCGCTATGTAAGCTAGCACTTCAGGATCTGGAGAGATCAGACTCATTATTGCTGTAGTTGCAACAACAGTGCGGAAGCATCAACAAAGAAATTGTAACAACGATATGATTAGATTAGATTTTGCTATGATTGTAGCTATACCCCCCATAAGTGAGGTGGGGCTTTATGGAGCTATAGTCCCAAAGTTGCAGAGTTTGGGTAGGGTCCATTGTGGTGTCCTCCTCAAGGATCATTACCTTGCTATAGGGGCCCATGGTATTCCGTAGCAGGATGGATTAACGATATGATTAAATCAGATTTTGCTATGTTTGCAGCTAATACCCCCATAAGTGAGGTGGGGTGATATGGAGCTATAGTCCTAATGTTGTAGGGTTTGGGCAGGATCCATTGAGGTGTTCTCCTCATGGATATTACCTTGCTACAGGGGCCCACAATATTCAGTAGGAGGATGGATCAGTGTCAGTTTTGCAATTAGTTTCCGGAATGAGAGTTGTAGACTAGTAGCAGTTAGATGCTGAGAAGCGTAGTGCAGTATTGGCAGTGGTGCAGAGTGGCACAATGGTAGAGTTAGTAGTAGCGTAGATTCTTCAGTAGACAGTTCAATGGCTAGTAGCAGTTAAAGACTCGGGAGATAGATGCATCATACTAAACAAAATTGTTTTATTATTTAGGATGCTTCTCAGTTGCAATTGCAGTAGCAACAAATGAGAAGGAGTTGTAGTGCAGATGTAGAGTTGGCCACAACACAAATGCAATGTCAAAGTTGCGTAGTGGTTGGTGGGTAGTGGCCAAACTTCAATAGCATGACAAAGGGGTGATACAAAGATAGGGTGTTGTAGTAGCACTGGTGCAACATTGGAACACCTTCTTAGCTAAGGAGTGCTGGTTTTTATAGCATCAAAGGTGTTCTAGTTCTCAAACTTTGTGGAGAGGCTAAAACACATGAGCTCTCCATAACCCATAAATCATTTTTGGAAATTCCACCCAGAATTGTCTCAATTAGATTATTAGCCTATCTTTTAATATTTGCGAAGTCTAAACTTAGGAAATCTGGTTAATTAGTCATAATTAATTGAGATAAGGTGTGAATCATCTAGAAACACATGGATCGATCGGGAAATAATCTGGGCCCTTGATTAATTTTTAATCTTGGCTGTTAGAGGTCTAACAGAAGATTATAAGAAGAAGCCGGTGGGTGGATGGAGAACACGCTTGTGGAGACAGATCGATTTCCTTGGGAAGTTCAATTTTCCAAAGGAAGCAACGGAAAGAGTTCGAGCTAGAAGGAAGCATAGACAGTGAGGGGTAGGGACAGTGAAGCTGAAGGAAGATTTCCAGTTCTGGTGAGTGCATTTGTAGAAGGGCCGAAATTTCTCTAGGAAGAGGGTAGTTTGATTTGCTAAAGGAAGAAGATGTTTTCAGTTCCAAAGGCTGGGAAGAGCTTCTAGAGGGTCGAAGAAGCGTTTTCCCAGTGAGTAGCAGGGAGATCAACTTAATTTTCAGTTGTTTCGAGCAGATTGAGTGAAGGCAGCGCGGGTGCAGGCAACGTGAGTGTAGGCAGTGCGAGTGTGGGCAACATGTGTGTAGGCTAAGCATGTAGTACACTGTGCCAGGGTGACTCAGAAGCTGCTAGGGCTAGGTGGATGACTTGATTTTTAGTGGCAATCAAGTGTCAGGATTGCTCGGCGTGAGGGTAATTTCCCTCAAGATATTTTTGCCAGTATTTTCTTTGTAGGATAGCCATCTAGATTGTAATAAGATAAATTCACTGCTGCTTAATAATATAAAACCCTCAGCTGCTGCACTAGTTTTCCCAAGTTTGGTTTTTCTGGGGACTTTTGTCCAAAAATAATTTTGTCAAATTTTATGTGTGTGCACTAGCATTTCTTAGTTTCCAGCACTATTATTTTCGGTAGTATTTTTGTGAAGATTGCAGTGTGTTTATTTCGTTGTTGTCGTAGCAATAAACTGCTAATTTAATTAACAATTAGAAGAAATAATATCAGTTGCTGCAATAAGATTTCAGTCTTGAAATTTTCACATATAACAGACAAGGGAAAAGGCCTTTTGATGAATAATCAACGAAGGGAGCAAGGCCTTCATCGACACAAAGTATTACACGGTTTTTAGTGTAGTTTTATGGGTGAAAAGAATGCATAAACAACAAACTATGGATGATGTCATCCCTAAAGATGAGGGTTTTACAATGCAACAATACTAGATTTTGCCTTTGCATTATTTATTGATGCAATTCCTACTTTATGAAACATAAACATCCAATCATAAACTCACTATTGAGGCTGTTGATGGACGACCCATCAAGAAGGAATGTCTTCAAGAAGGAATGTCAAATGGGGGAGAAATCTGATTGAAGCAAGAAGTGGAGGATCTTGGCATCATGTTATGTGCTGTTCATATAGGGCTGTTGGCTGTCGAAAGAGGAGAAAAATTTCTTCTATGGGTTACTCACTTCTTGATGGTAAATAGGGATAGTGCCAACACTGGAGGCTAAGTCAACTATGAGTTCTAGGTGGCTCTACAAGATTAAGCATGTTGTAGTTGGTAGCATTTAGAGTTTCAAAGCGACATTTATGCCAAACTGTTTTCCCAAAGAGAGGTAGTAGACTATAAGGACACATTTACTGCAATCACTAGGTACACTAGAGATGTTATGTCCTTTGTTTCTTTTATGGGATGGATGATACATTAGATGGACGTGAAGATAACTTTCCTTATTATGACCATTGAGGAAGAAGTGTACACAAAGTAACCTCATGCCTTTGAAATAAATGGGAAGGAATCCCATGATCAAGAATATGGTTTGAACTATCTCAGAGAAGGTGAAGTGGCATGCAGAAGATGAGAATGCAGCTCTACTGTTGTTTTAACTAGAGATCAGTGATGGTATCTTGGTTTAGCAGGAAGCAGAGTCCCATGGCACTTAGGTTAGCAAAGAGTAAAGCTAGGATACAAATCGGAGTAATGCAACTCCAACATATTTCCACATATCAATAGGTAGCTGATATTTTGGGCAAGCCTTTGGCAGAAGGGAAGTTTGAAGCATTTAGAGATACTCTAGGGTTGGCGCAGAATTCTTCTTTTGCTAAGAGGAAGTGTTCATAATTATAAATGTAACATGAACTTCTGCATAGGTTCACTGTGAATGTGTGAAAAGTGGTTTAAGATATTTTTGAACAAGTAATATTCAGATAACAAACATTTTGCACAATCTTTTCTTATTGGGGATGATGTGATGAGTCTCCATAGTAGTGTGCATGTTTCCAAAAGTGGAAAGTGGTATATAGATACCATTTTACTTTTCGTGTTTGTAATATTCCTAATTAGCCATGGCTAATTGGAATATTCGATTTTGCTCAATTTTGCCTTTTATAGTTATTTATAAATAAAAAGGTGAGGAAAGGGGGGGACATAACTCACTTTTAGAATAAAGTCACTCCCTAGTAGGACAATGTTGTAACTTAAAAGGGAGCCAAGGGGACCAAAGGACCACATAGAGGAGGGGCCCACACAGACACTTGGAGGAATTGCATAGATGGAGAGGAACATGTGGCAAGAGAAGGGGCTACGTTGGAGGAGGTGGGCCTTGGGGTTGAGAGAGGACAACCCTATAAAGGGGAGAGGAGCCTCCTCATTTTGTCATTCGATTATGTGCATTTGAGCTAGTCACTTCGACTTGGAGTACGCTGGCTGTTTAGCCTATCTGCAACACTGTTTAGTGCATTGTGTGTTTCTGTTCGGAGATCTCACTCTTAGCCCCGGGGGACTTCGAGTGCCTACTTGGGCAAGGTAGTTTTCAGCAGTATTTTACAGTAGGATTGATCTTTGGCGTTGAGGGGGAGCGGAGCATTTGAGGACTGTGCAGTCTTGAGAGAGAGGGAGGCAGTTCTTCTGGAGGTAGTTCCGGATTGGGGGTTTTGTGGCGGATTTGAGCTGGGAGATTGAGCAAGGGATCAATCCTTGCATATTGGAGGATTTTGGCAGAGTTTCGGGTAGAATTTTGGAGGATTCTACTTAGTGGCAGCGCAGAGCCTTGAGGGACAGTGTAGATCCCTAAGGGGGTGATTTTCCAGGGTTGGCTATTTCAGAAAAAGCTTTATGGTTTTTTCTGGGGTTTCTTGAGTAGAGTCTGATTCCAGAATTTCAGCATGTTCTGAGGAGGGGAACAACCCCAAATCCTCATTTGATTTCCAGTAGTAGCAGTAGCACGACAGTTCTCTAGCAGCTTGGACGCAGTTCAGAGAGAGGCCATTCATTCACTATTCTGAGTGAATTTTTTCACTTGCCTTGTGCAAGTCGAGGTGCCATCTTTCCGATCACCTCCTGTACTCATTCCATTACTCAGTATAATAAAATGGCTTAGCATTTCTCTCTGCATTTCTTGAGTATCTACTTATATTTCATGTTTATATTATTATCTGTTGCACCACTGTTATTTTTATCACTTTGAACTTCCCGGTTACTATATCATTTGTACGTATTTGGTTGGGGTTTACTGGGGTTTGGGGAATATCTCTAAAACGGGATATTACAGTGGTATCAGAGCATAGATCTAGCTCAGCCTGTGGAGCTAGCAATCTATGACACTGGGGGAAAACCCTACATCTGTTACAGAGGTAGGAGATACAAAGACACTGGGCGTAGGTTGGAGAACACCTACGGAGAGGGAGACTGTGTTCGGGTGGTGGACACAGAACAGGAGGAGCCTGTGGTGGATGCAGAACAGGAGGATTTGATGGCAGATGAGGATGGGAAGAGATTTGCGGACATGCTCCTCAAATCAGTGCAGGATCTGTCGAGGCAGATCAAGGTGATGGGGCAGAGATCCACGACAGTGGAGGCTAGACAGCATGAGAACCCATGGGTTTTCCAGGTTGGTGAGGGGTCAGGTACATCCCACCATTTTCTAGAGCAGGGTGTCACTCAGCGTGATATTACTCCACAGATGGCCTCACATGCCCCCACACGCTCTACCATGCCCACTTTCCTAGGAGCAGACACGGGGGTTGGAGCCCAGCAGGAAGCAGAGCTCGGTCATATGGGCGATTATTTTACAGAGTATCAGGCCTATGGGCAGGAGTTCAGGGATGCTCTCTCATTCAGAGACTTTGTTCAGTTCCAACGGGATAGTAGACCCCGCGACCATCACAGAGGACATCGACATTATCACAATGGAGACACCTACCGCACAACTAGTAGATTCCACTTGCCTAGGTTTGATGGTTCAGCAAACAGTTTGACAAGGTCTGGGGTGGAGAAGCTGGACATCTATTTCCAACTTAACCAGATGTCGGAGGTTGAGGCCATAAAGATGGTGACATTACATTTGGATGGTGAGGCCCAGGATTGGTGGTTCCATGGGATGGTTACACTCGGACACTCCTTAGTGACGACATATGCCGAGTTCACAGGAGATTGATGGAGAGGTTTGACCAGAGGGATCCAGAACAACACTTTGTTGAGTTGACGAGGCTCAAACAGACAGGGAGCACAGAATCCTACATTGCAAACTTCCTGAGGATTTCAGTGATGGTGCCAGATCTATCCACGGCACAGAGGATCTACATGTTTGTTGAGGGGTTAGCAGAGCCACATTGCGGTCTAATCAGGGCCACTAGACCAGCCACACTCTAGGATGCTATCAGCAGGACCTGGGACTTATAGGGTGCCTTACCCAAGACTTGGACGCCTTACCCACAGAGACAGGCTTTCCAGCCTAAGGGGAAGGATGTGAGGATTTCGCCTCCGAAGGGGAATCCAGGACAGACATAGATTGATGATGATGCTAGGAGGGAGTTGAAGAAGAAGCGGTTGTGCTTCACCTGTCAGGAGCCGTGGGCACCAGGACATAGATGTGCTGCTGGAAAAGCACATTTTATTGAGGTCTTATCAGAGAGCAGCGGGGAAGAGGATGAGGTGGATGATGTGGAGGCAGGAGATAGTCATGCCGGGCAGGCTCCCTTGCCGCCTCCACCACCAGCAGCAAGTGGTGCGACTTTTGCACCTACTGGAGGAGCCCTTGCAGCGTTGCGAGGAGTTTCCAAGTATTTGACGCTGCGTGTACGGGGGACAGTACGTGGCCACCGAGTATCAGTTTTGGTTGACAGTGGGGCCACCCACAACTTCATCGATGCAAAGATGGTTGAGTGGAGAGGTATACCGACAGAGAGCTTCGATGGATTTTTCAGTTTTGGTCCTAGGAGATCAGACCATGGTGTGTGCTCGTTATGTTCCAGAGTTGTTAGTGACGATGGGCACCTACACACTGACTGACCACTTCTTCGTGGTCAATATTCCGGACACCAACATAGTACTGGGTGTCCAGTGGCTTTCACTCTTGGGAAGGTTACGACAGATTGGAAGGTCCTAGAGATGGAGTGGGATGATGAGAAGACAGGAAGGCATGAGAAGATACGGGGATAGCACACATACCCGCCTCAGATTGTTTCAGCTCATTGGATGGAGGCAGTCTTCTGGAAGGGAGACGTAGAGTGGGCAGTGGAGCTGCGTGCATCAGAGGCAGGGACTACAGGGCAGACAGTGCACCCAAAGATACAGTCCATCCTTGACCAGTATGCCACAATATTTGGGGAGATTCTGCCGGGACAGCCACCAGACCGGGGGTTTGAGCACACCATTGAGCTTGAGCAGGGCATACAGGTAGTGATTACTACCCCTTATAGGCATCCCAAGGGCTATCGGGATGAGATTGAGCGGGCCATTCAGGATTGTTGGCTCTTGGACATGTTCGGTCGAGCACGAGTCCTTTTGATTCTTCCGTGGTGCTGGTGAAGAAGAAGGACAACACATTGAGGATGTGCATTGACTATAGGGCCCTGAACAAGAAAACACCGAGGAACAGGTACCTCATACCCAGGATCGATGAGTTGATGGATGAGTTGAGAGGAGCACGATTCTTCTCAAAGATTGATTTGAGATCTGGGTACCATCAGATTTGCGTGAGGGAACAAGACATTCCCAAGACCACTTGCAGGTGTCACTATGGGCACTTTGAGTTTTTGGTGATGCCCTTTGGGCTAAACAACGCCTCAGCTACATTCCAGTTTTGCACGAATCACATCTTCCGCAGTCACTTAAGGAAGTTTTTGTTGGTGTTCTTTGATGATATCTTCATTTACAACAGGACTTGGGAGGAGCATCTCCAACATATTGAGACAGTATTGCGCATCTTAGAGGAGCAGTAGTTCTATGCCAAGCTCTCCAAGTGTGAGTTTTGGTTGACAGAGATGTTATACTAGGGACACATCATAGGGGTGGACGGAGTGAGTGTCCACGAGGAGAAGATCATGGCCATCAGAGATTGGCTGGAGCTACAGAACGTGACAAAACTTCGAGGATTCATTGGCATTTGCACCTACTACCGGAAGTTCGTCGAGAGTTTCTCACAGCTTGTTGCACCCTTGACGGATTTGACGAGGAAGGGGGCATTCAGTTGGTCGGATACAACGCAGCGAGTCTTTGATAGGCTCAAGGAGGTTATGAGCAGCTGCCTAGTGCTTGCATTGCCGAATTTTTCGCAGCCATTTGTTTTGGAGTGTGATGCGTTGGGATAGGGGATCAACATAGTATTGATGCAGGGAGGTGACCCTATAGCCTTTGAGAGCCGGAAGCTCCTTCCGCATGAGAGGTGTATTCTATATACGACAAGGAGATGTTGGCCATCATGCATGCATTGGCCAAGTTCCGGCAGTATTTAGTGGGTAACAGGTTCAGGGTGAGGACTGATCACAACAACGTCAAGTTCTTTTTGGAGTAGAAGCAGCGACAGGAGAGGTAGCAGAAGTGGATCAGTAAGATCCAAGCATATATACTCAAGGGTAAGAACAACGTGGTAGCAGATGCCCTTTCACGTAGACCAGTGACGTTGTCTCTTAGGAGCTGGGACGCAGACTGGAGGGCTCAACTCTTAGTTGAGTACTCCAAGGACAGATTTGCATGTGAGGTTTTGGATGGGCATGTGGCGAATGACAGGTACAGGGTGGTCGATGAGATCATCTACTACAGGGACCAGATCTTCTTGACTGAGGGGTCTCAACTCAAGAAGAAGATACTTCAAGCATCACATGATTCACCATTGGCCAGCCATCAGGGGTTTACCAAAACCTACAAGTCCATTAGAGGGAGGTTCTCATGGAAGGGCCTCCAGGAGGACGTACTCCAGCATGTCCGAGAGTGTTGATGTTCGCCAGAGGAACAAGGGGGAGATGAACCATCCCGCAGGATTATTGCAGCCTCTTCCCATTCCGGAGGGGAAATGGGAGTGTATTTCGATGGACTTCATCACAGGGTTGCCCATGGTACAGGGCAAGGATTGCATCTTTGTCGGCTTTGATCGATTGACAAAGTACTCACTTTTTCGCCATATCCGCACACTACACAGTAGCATAGGTGGCCGAGCTGTTCTTTAGAGAGATCTTCAGGTTACATGATCTTCCCAAGACCATCTCCAGTGACAGGGACAACCGTTTCATGGGCGGATTTTGGTAGGAGCTTTTCCAGGTTGTGGGGACGGAGTTGACACCGAGTACCAGTTATCACCCACAGACGGACGAGCAGACATAGATAGTTAACAATTCGCTGGAGGGCTACTTGCGTAACTATGTCAGTGGGCAGCTGCGAGCATGGCTGAAGTGGCTGCATCTGGGGCAGTACTACTACAACACTACGCGTCACATGTTCGTTGGTATGTCACCATTCTATGCTTTGTATGGATATCATCCTTTATCTTTTGTTGACGTGATGTTTGGTGCTAGCAAGGCTCTGAGAGCCAAGACTTGGATCCAAGAGAGTCAGGATATTCTCCGAGCTCTCAAGGACAATATGGCTACAGCGGAGAACCAGCAGAAGTTGTATGCTGATAGGGGTCGGGTGGAGAGATAGTTTGAGGTAGGGGACTTGGTCTACCTACGATTATAGCCATACCGACAGTGGTCACTGAAGCAGAAGGGGGCTGAGAAGCTCAAACCCCGCTTTTATGGGCCATATAGGGTAATACGCAGGATTGGACAGGTTGCGTATGAGTTGGAGCTACCCCAAGGCAGCAAGATTCATAACGTCTTTCATGTATCATGCTTGAAGAAGGCATTTGGGCAGCATGTGACAATGATAGATGAGCTACCACCCACGGATGACGAGGGGCGTTTGGTGTTGTAGCCAGAGGCTATTATTGATACCAAGGAGAGGCAACTACGGAATAGGACAGTCCGGGAATTCTTGGTGAGGTGGAAGAATTTACTGGATGAGGATGCCACTTGGGAGAGTGAGAAAATTTTGCAGCATCCATCACTTCAGTTGCTTGAGGACAAGCAACATTTTGCTGGGGGAGACTGTAATATTCCTAATTATCCATGGCTAATTTGAATATTCGATTTTTCTCAATTTTGCCTTCTATAGTTATTTATAAATAAAAAGGTGAGGAAAGGGGGGGGACATAACTTATTTTTAGAACAAAGTCTCTCCCTAGTAGCACAACGTTGTAACTTAAAAGGGAGCCAAGGGGACCAAAGGACCACATAGAGGAGGGGCCCACGCAGACACTTGGAGGGACTACGGAGATGGAGAGGAACACGTGGCAAGAGAAGGGGCTACGTTGGAGGAGGTGGGCCTTGGGGTTGAGAGAGGCCAATGTAATAAAGGGGAGAGGAGCCTCCTCATTTTGTCATTCGATTATGTGCATTTGAGCTAGTCACTTCGACTTGGAGCACGCTGGCTGTTTAGCTTGTCTGCAGCACTGTTTAGTGCATTGAGTGTCTCCATTTGGAGATCTCACCTTTAGCGCCGGGGGACTTCGAGTGCCTACTTGGGCAAGGTAGTTTTCAACAGTGTTTTGTAGTAGGATTGATCTTTGGCGTTGAGGGGGAGCTGAGCATTTGAGGACTGCACAATCTTGAGAGAGAGGGACACAATTCTTCTGGAGATAGTTCCGGATTGGGGGTTTTGTGGAGGATTTGAGCTGGGAGATTGGGCAAGGGATCAACCCTTGCATATTGGAGGATTTTGGCAAAGTTTCGTGCAGAGTTTTGGAGGATTCTACTCAGTGGCAGCGCAGAGCCTTGAGGGATAGCGTAGATCCTCAAGGGGGTGAATTTCAGGGGTTAGCTATTTTAGAAAAGCTTTCTGGTTTTTTCTGGGTTTCTTGAGTAGAGTCTGATTCCAGAATTTCAGCATGTTCTGAGGAGGGGAACAAACCCAAATCCTCATCTGATTTCCAGCAGCAACAACAGCACGATAGTTCTCCAGCAGCTTGGACACAGTTTAGAGAGAGGCCATTCATTCACTATTCTGAGTGTATTTCTTCACTTGCCTTGTGCAAGTCGTGGTGCCATCTTTCCGATCACCTCCTGTACTCATTCCATTACTCAGTATAATAAAATGGCTTGGCAGTTCTCTCTACATTTCTTGAGTATCTGCTTATATTTCATGTTTATATTATTATTTGTTGCACCACTGTTATTTTTATCACTTTGAGCTTCCGGGTTACTATATCATTTGTACATATTTGGTTGGGGTTTACTGGGGTTTGGGGAATATCTCTGAAACGGGATATTACAGTGTTTTGCCTTTTTTATCATCTATTTTCCTTCCTTGTGTAAGTTGGATTTTCTTAGTTTTAAAGCTAGGTTTGCAAGTTATGCACAATACTACCACTCAAATTGTACTCTGATAAAAATCTCTAAACCACGAGTTACAACTCAAGGGGTGACTGTTAGGACAGAGACCATTGTCACCTTGCTAACCTATCCTTTGCAGTTTAGGCTAGCTCTCCTCCTGCTCAAGGGGGTATCCCTAGTAGGATTACTAAGACCAAGCAATGAAGCACAATGTGAAGTTGAGAGTAGCCTTAGTTAATAAAAACTAGAGTTTTGGTGTGTTTATGGTGTTGAGATAAGTGATGGAGCGAAGTAGTGTTATGAACCATGCACCCTAAAAATTATAGGGAGTCAATGATACACTATCCAGAATCATTTATCCTTCCCCATGCGAATGAAATGATATTGTATCTGCCTACTAGAAAATCGTAGAAATAGAGAGGTTAGAGGGTTTAGCTTTTGCTCAGTTAATCTATGTTCGGTGTATGATTCTTTTTAGGCTTAAGATAATTTGCAGACTCTGTGTAGATTGACTACATATTGCCTTTTCAATTTGGTTGTTTTAGTTATTGAGGCAGAAATCCAACTAAGCTGTGTGAAAGTTTTTACCCAGATTTACTTAGTACTTGGGGTGAGAATGGCTCCTATGGTGTAACTTAGAAGCTGTTATTATATGGGTGGAAAGGTAAACTCTCTTGGCTTAAAACTTGTCATGAATCCTATTCATTTGTGTCTCTTAATGTTATTTGTGTCTCTTAATGTTTTAGCAACCATTTTCTGGTGAATGATGTCCTAAATCAAATCAAGTCCCCATGCAATTCTTTAACTCAATTTAGCTTGTTATGACAAGTACAATATTTCATGCTGAATTCTAGTTCAGGTCAGATTTCAAGCATATATACAAGAGCATGAGTGAATAAATCTTGGACATCCTCCCTGCTAATTTGATTGCCTGACTTGTGGGTGTGTTAAAACTTAACATGACACCATGAGAGCCCAGCTATCCCGTAGGGCACAGTCTTTCATCTTTCTATGTCTGCAGAAGGGTAATGGTTTTTACATGTTTCAATTTAACTAGAGATTATACTTTAGTTTAAAATTTTGTTTTCATGTATGTGCAGCTGGAAATTTGGTCTGCTCTTGGGGCCGTGGAGAAGATGGACAATTAGGACATGGGGATGCACATGATCGGCCCATTCCCACAATTGTAAGTGCTCTTGATGGTTGTGAAATTACCTCAGTCATTTGCGGGGCTGATCATACGACAGCATATTCAGACTCGACGCTGGTTGTTTACAGTTGGGGCTGGTAAGATTTCTGACTAGAAAACTTATTGTGAGCTATATTTGAATGCTGAAACCTGAAATTGCAATGTAACTACGATTGTCTTCTGTCAAGTCAAAGATGCAGTTTTTTTAATTATATTTTTTATAAATCAGTTATAAGTACTATCTGGTACTTCTTAATGCTTATTTATTGTCCAGAATCGTTGTTGTTGTCAACAGTGATCTAAATTGATTACCTGAAGTTTTAATAAGAAAATCATTTTTTTGAAATCAATCTGGTGACTAATTCAAGCTAAAGGGGGATATCATGGGCAGGTCACTTATCTTTCTTGCGTAACTCTATGCTGTAGAAAAGGTGTAGTGGGAAACCTAAGTCCTATGGAACTCGAAAAAGAAGAAGAAGATATTACTATATACTTGAATAGATGTCTTTTAGTTTAGGCAATCTTTAATGCACTGTACTGTAGGAGCGGCATTTTTTTAGCCTATATGGTGCTGTATAGAACTGCTTTAGTGTTTTCAGTTATCTGTTGTGGAATTTTGGTAAATTGTAAGGAGAGCAAGAAAGAAAGAAAGAAAGAAAACAGTTATGTTAGTGTAGATTGTTGACCAATATATGTCAATGCAACTAGTTAGTATAATGCTTAGTAACAAGGGTATAGTATGCAGTGAGATTTTTCTAGGGTCATAAAAATTTGTGGCTGCTTAAATTTCATAACAGTTCATTTAACTTGTATTCTTTCTAATTTTGAACTTTTATTTTCCAGAGAATACCTTTTCTTAGGAGTAGTCCGACATCAGATACACGATTCATTTGTTTAAATAGTTTGTTGTTATATCCTGTATGAAGGGGAGATTTTGGAAGGCTTGGACATGGAGACTCTAGTGATTTATTTATTCCACAAGCAATCAAGACCCTACAAGGACTTCGGATCAAGCAAATAGCATGTGGGGATAGTCATTGTCTAGCTGTGACAATAGATGGGGAAGTGCAAAGGTATATTTGAATGCTTGTATTATAGCCAATTTTTTATTTTACTTTCTGAAATACATGAATCAACACTCTATTTTGCTTGTCAGCACTCTTGGATCCGTTAAAGAGGTTTATGTTTCTTTAATGTATACTAGGTGAGAATTTCCAATGTTTTCTTCTCTAAACATTGACATTTATGGTAAACTGCATGTTGAAAATCTGTGTTACCGGATCCATGGGGTCTCGATGCTGGATACGCAAATCCGTGTTTCGGATATGGATACAAAAATGGATCCACTCAGATCCATGTATGATCTGCTACATATACGGATCCTTCGAACTTGGAAATGGATCCCGTGCTATTGAAATAGATCCTGTGCCAGATAGCCTTTGCATGTTGGATCTCAAGTAAATAACATTCGAGTTTTTGGTTTTATTTTTTTAACGATATTTGCCACCTGTTTGAAACCCTACAAACCAAACATTCTATTTAGATTTTTAGTTAGATTACTTATTAGCAATATGTAGGCTATATGCTTAAATAAGTTATTAATTACCTATAGGCTGTATAGCACATGATAATGCCTGCAGGGAAGGTCTAACATATCGAAATTTTAACTTTAATTTTCTGATAATGCTGACAGGAAGGCATTGAGACAAGACATAGATAATAATGTATAGTATAGAAAGGATGACTATGCCATCAATAATTTTATTAGATCAATCCCATCCAACTCTAGATGAAGAACCCTCTCATAACAATATTATACATAGACTATAGTATGTTCTCAAACAGTGAACAAAATTCATTTACCATTGTAACTAGATGAGAATTTTTAGATTTCAAGGCAAATTTCAGGGAAGGATGACAGATTGATCACGATGTAAAGTTGAAATTTTCAAATGATGAGCATGTAGACCCATTCTTGGACATTTAGTTAGACCTACTTTACATCATCATATCAATAAAGTGATCATTGATTAGACACTAAATTTTGTATTTGCAATTATCCTTTTTGTATAAAGCATGTTGTATCATGATTTCAATTTTGATTTTTAATGTTGAATATGTTTTTTAAAATTTAAAAAAACAGTTTATTGTATTTTTTGTACATGGCGTTCCATATAATATGTGGATCCTGACTTTTCAAAATTCTGGTGGATCCGTATCTGGATCCGACTCTGTTTCCTTGTAACTTATTTGAAAGTGTAAATGGGTCCATGTGAGGTGCTTTCTTGTGTTTCGAGTTTTCAAAATGTTACGGTAGCAGCAGTTGTTGACAGAGGCACAGTAAATCACTACTAATATATGTACTATTCGGACTTCATCATTTTGTAGTACAAAAGTTTTGTCCATGTTCATTGCTTCTATTTTACCTAGTATTGTATAAAATCAAATAGTTATGTTGGTTAACCTTCAATGCAAAATGTCCACAAAAATGAAAATAGGAATCAGATAAATATAGATAGTAATGCAGTTTCTGGAAGCTGGAATGGTTGGGCCCTACTAAGGTGAGGAAACATGTGGAAGACCACTCAGAAAACTGGAGAAACACAGGAAAGTGGGGGGGAACATGGAAATGGGAAAACAGAAGTACTGAAATTATTGTGATCATTCTCTAAGACATGCATAGGATGTATGGGATGTCATAACAAGCAGAATGCTTAGGATCTATACAGCTCCACACGATATTTGATTTGCAAATGCAAATTACATATTTCACATATTACATTGTAAACCAATGAATTTAGTAAACTGCTGCTTCGAATGCCTATGCTAGAAACATGATATTTCTATATTTTGTCATGAATATAGAGTATGTACCTCTCAAATTACATTGTAGATAATGAATTTTGTAAATTGGTTTTCTCTGTCTGTGATAGAAATAAGATTTTTTGTTTCTTCTAGTAGCTCATTGAAAAAGATTTGTACATGCTTGGCTGGAAATTTCAGTAATCAGCAATGCATTTAAATTGATGAATTGAATACGTAAGTGTGATGTGTTCATATTTGGGACAATTTAACAGCACATGAGTTTCATCTATAATTGCCTATTGAAGATTGATATGGGATCCTGACAGAATTTTGGATCTTTGTAAAGGAGGATGGGATTTATTCCTTCTAGTAGAAACGCGGGGAACATGTTTTATCAAATCAAGAAAAAAACTTGTATTAAAAAAAACTAAGCACTGTCATCTATCTCATAAAAGATGAGATATTTATAAATGCGTTTAGACAGAAAGTTGTCCTACACATTTACATCCTGACTCTCAATGTATACTTTAAATATTGTTTATTGCTAAATCGATATTTTGTGTTGATTTTCATGGTTCATGGTCTTCCCTGGATAAAAACAATGTCAAAGTACCTAATGGCAACATTGGAGTGAGAAAATTTATATATTTCACTGAAGCAAGAGATATAGTCTTCTATTAAATTTGGTGGATTTAGCATTATACGTCAGCATAATCTTAAAGTTGAAAACAATATTGTCAGGAATAGAGTATATTGATGGTAGATTTCTCCGTACTAGGACATTCCAAGTGCAACATTCAATCCATAATTGAACCATCATCATTAGAGTAATTTTGATGTTCATTTAAAAAACATCTTGCAGGTGAATGAGCCCTACCAACTTCATAATTGAATGTTGGTTAAGGGTGAAGAAGCCATACTCTTGAGAGGATTGCTAGCCTTTTCAAGAATAGGAAGTTGCATACCACAAGTCCCCTTGAAAGAAGATGGCTTTCTTCCTAAATGAACAAAGCTTGAATGCGAGGAAACTTAGCAAGAGAAGTGTCTTGAGATTTCTAACTCCAAGGCATCATGCTGGATCCAACTTGCTCTACTGTGTCAATGCTCGACCTAACCAAACGTGCCACTGCCTTCCATGCTAACCGAATACTCTTAAAAATAATGTAACCAAAATCCTAGAAGAAATGGTTGAAACAGATGATGTCATATAAAGCATAAGACCGTTGTACCATACTTACAAGTTGTGTTGGCATCATCCGATGATGAAATAGAACCTACCCAAAATGATCACCTTCTAGACACTTCACCATCGATTTGGTAGACAAATTGGAGTCTTGAATGCTAAACACCAAGCAAGCCAAGCCCACCAAATCCTTGGGCATAGTATATGTTAGGATAAGTTTTGTACTTGAGATCCAAAGTACAAAGACTAGGTACAAAACTAAAGGTAATTCAAGAAGGTTGCCAATATCACCTCAAAAACCCTCATCTCACTTGAGACTAGTTGACCTCTAGTACGAAGGTGGTGTATTTAGGATTAGGATGTATAATGCTTAGACATAAGAGGCTCAAAGGTGAATCAAGTTTTGCTTTAGTAAAACATATTTTTATTTGGTTTATTAAATTGATTTTAAACGTTGATGATGGGGCAATACTAGTGCCTAATATTTAAAACAGCATATGGAGTTATGAAGTGGCAAAGCTGGCTGAATACATCAATACTAGTGCCTAATATTACAAAGGTTATATGGAGTAATAAAGTGTCAAAGTTGGTGTCGATTTTTGGTAGCATCGGATGTGCTCTAGCCATGAAAATTGGTGGAGAGGCTAAGGCACATGAGATCTCCAAGACCCAGAAATCGTGTGGAAAAATTCCACATGGATGAAGAGATATTAAAATAATTAATATTTTTAATGGGATTCATAAGTCTAAACTTAGGAAAATTAAAATATTAATGTGTAATAATATAAAATGGGTAAGAAAGTTCTAAGTGACGAGGATCAAACCAGATCTAATCTTAGCCATTGATTAGGGACTTAATCTCGACCGTTGAATTGTCAACAGGAAAAGTATAAGAAGAGGCTTGAGGGTCAGTTGGAGACACACCAAGAGAGATCAAGACTTCGATTTTCTGGGGTTGGGTTTGCTGAGGAAATCGAGTTAGAGATCAGTTGCAGTGAGGGGTAGTTTAGCAAGGGATTTCGATCCAAGGCTGAAGAGTACATATCATAGAGGAAACACAGTGCTGAAAGAGGCATCATAGAGCCTAGGAGGGTTGACGTAGAGGCTAAGGAGGCCAGCGCAGAGGACGCGAAAGTCGAAGAGGTAGACACAAAGGACGTAGAGGCTGATGGAGACAGCGTAGAGGGTTGTAGAGGCTGATGTCGGGCTGAAGACGCTGCACTGAGGAGGTTCTGTGGGGTAGACTGAGAGCAGAGTGGTCGGGAGAGGGTGACACAGTTCTAGAGAGGGCTTGGAGCAGCTTTCGTTGTCCAGCACAAGGAACAACTGGACTCACTATGGGCTTGTTCATTTGGTCGCTGATTTGCTGGAATATCTGTCTCCGGATAGAGGTACTACTGCCAAGGATATTCTCTGAAGGGTAAGGCATTTCTGGCACCCTAGTTGTATATAAAAATATTCTTAATAATAAAACCCTCATATATGTTGCACCAATTTTCCTAAATTGGGTTTTTCCGGGGACGATTGTCCAAAAATAACAGTGTCACTTGTGGTGTCTCAGTTTATTTCAGTTGTTGATCTGTATATTTGTGAAGGTGCAATTGTGTTTACTTCGATGTTTATATTAATAAATAACTTGTTAATGTAAAGAACAAGTAGGAGATAGTAAACCAGATATTGCAGTAGGGGTTTCTGATGTGTTAGATAATAATTTTATTTTTTTCTTCGCATCAATTACATAAAATCACAATAACACATATCATTATGAAGACCGAACCTAATTACAGTTTTCAATAGTTTTGGCACTGATCTTTGCTTCCTTCTATCATCTATGTTAAAACCCTAGAAACCCCCCAAACTTTTTTACCAAGGTTACTCTCATCTTTACCTTGTGCTTTATCGCTTGGTTTTAGTAATCCAATTAGTGATATGCCCCTTTAAGTTGTAGGTGAGGCGACCTAAAGAGAAGAGGATAGGTTATTGAGGTGACAGTGATGACTGTCTAGACAATATCCCTTGAATTGTACTTTGTAGGCTCCAACATTGAGGGCTTTCTAGGTGCTACTAGCTCTCCCAAGTCTCTAAAGGTGAGACTATCCTCATTTGGGCTTTGAATCATCGGCCATCCCTCATAAGGTACTAAGGCTGGCTTGGGGACAGGTTGGATCTAGGAGTATCATCATGAACAGTCATTGAGTGTAGTGCAAAGTGGTAGAAAGTCTTGGGTGGAGGAGGTTCCCAGTGGCAAATATGATGTACTGTTGTTGCTCGGAGACCCAAAGCTCTCAACACTTAACCTGTGGTTGCCAATAGACATCTCTGGGGCTTGGGTACTTATGGGTAAGACGCCTAGGACATGGGCCGTTGAATCACCTGACAATCACAACATAAAGTTTAGTGAAAGCAACCAGTCATTAGGGACAATAATCATTATTGCATCTAAGTCAAGAGCTTGAATGTAATGGGATATTTAATACTTCAAATAAGGCTTCCCTTCCAAGATTAGGGCCTTAAACTCGCTGCTTTGGCATACTTGCCTAGATCCACCCTTCAATTGATAGGTGTTAGTGAATAATAATATTATGGTACGAAGGGGAGAAAACTTCATGGCCAAGTGCCATGGTCAAAGGGACCATCATGATGGGGTTCCACATCTTGAGTGTATGGATGTGAAGAGGGAGCAATCGTGGATGCATGAGTTACTAACTCTGTCTTTGTTTTTCAATCCCTCGTGCGCCTTTTACTCTTGCTTGATTTTTCTTTGTATTAGTGCTCGTAGCTCAAAGGGTTAGAGCTTTCTTTGAATGATGTATAGTGTAATGTTCCAAACTAGGGAAAATAGTGCTATGCAAAGCAAATAATAAAAACAACACCATAAAACTAAAACTTTTAGCGTACACCCATAAAAAGTCTAGGAATATCCAACAAGCATGATCAAACCCAAGTTGTAATATGTCAAAGCCTAGATGGCACAATAACTGTTGCAATGGTGCCCTACGCTGCCCCTGTGAAATTGTGCTGTCTGTTGCTGGAAACCCCACCTTCGGTACTAAAAAAATTACGGAAAATTGACCCCAGCCTCTCCACCAAATACCTAGAATAACCCATGAAGGAATTGGCCAAATGTTGACTTCGGAATTTTGGCCCAAATTCCCCTTAGCTCCTCTAGCTGCTGGCTGAGTTGGGACCCCTATTTGACCCCTTAGATCTGCCCAAAACATTGTATAAAATTATGAGTATGATCCTTGCCCAAAACACAGAAAATTCCAGAAAGGGTTTCCCTTGGTTCCACCTTCAAAAATTGACCTTTCACAACTTTGCCCTCCTCCAATTTCGAATTCTGTTGCTGTGATTGATCCTGTTAATCTTTGCTCTCCCAACTCCAACAATCCTGCTCAAATGGCCCTCCAAGTGATCTACTTCTCCCCGCCAGCTCCAGCTCTACAATTCCTTCCTTCAACTCCCACGTGAGGCCAGTGATGGCTCTTTGCGCAGGCCCAGGTGACTGTAAATCGAACCGCTCCAATGTAGCAAATTCCTACTCCAAAACTCTCCCGGAAGGTTGATCCTCCACTGTAGCTTCAATGCCTAAACTCCCCCGACAGTTGCTGCCTGGATGAACCCACAAGCAACACTCGTGTGTTCCGCTTCTGCGTCCTCCAGAAAAACACTGGCTGAGAGAAATGTTGAATGATATCACTGTGAAAATCCATTGTCTCTCCTCCAAGGTAGTAAAAATTGCCTGGCTAGGGTGGCACTCGAAGTCCACCGAAGCAAGGGTTGAGATCTCTGCTCGGAGACACTCGTGTGCTAAACAACACAGTAACTCCACTAAGCAGCTCGAGCAACTAAGGTTGAGTTCAATATGTCAAAAAGATACCAAAGGAGGCTGAGCCTCCTCTATTTATAATTTGTGGGCCTCTTTTCCCATGTGGGCCCCCTCCAACTAAGAATTCGACTTTCCCTCCTTAGTCATTCAAACTTCCTTCTAAGGTGGTGCATATTTCCTCATGTGGGTGGCCCCCAAGCTATATGTCAACAAAACATTTCGGCCCCTTTTTTCTTCCTAATTATTTTCCAAAAATCACATGGGTCCCATGGCATCCAAAATTACCAGAATTGTAGAATAAATAAACCTATAACAATTTAATTTCTGAAGGGACATTATAGTCCTCCCCTCCCAAATGTTACTTGTCCCCAAGCAACTTCAACCTTGGATGCTCACGTACGTGTTCGCCCTCCCAGGTGGCATCCTCATTCCCGAAATTCCTCCAATGCACCAAAAATTGCTTGTCTTCCAGCAATTCCTGAACAAGCGCCTCCTCTGTTTGCTGATCACCCCTACCACCATTAGTAATACCAAGGTCCCAAACGTGCCACTGAGTCATCCTAGGTCCCTGCCCTGTCCTGACATGAAGTAATCCCTAAATATGAGGAACCCAATCCATCTTGTCCCGCTTAGAGCTTTCGTCGCTCCACTCACTATCATGTACGATATAAATACCAGAAGTCCCCCACGTCATCAGTGACTTGCTAAGGCCTAAAGGAAAGACCTGAGTGACCTCTCCCTGTTGCAGCCGATGGACCCCTAATGGTTGCTCAGCTGGCTAGTACTGTGATGTTTGGGTTCCTTGCTAGCCATAGAAGGGTGCCGCCATGTTGTCGCTGCCCCACTTTGGCTTTGGTTGACTGCCCATTGTGCATACTCTGTATCCTTTTCTCTTGGAACTCGATGGTGGAATACTGATAGAGGCGAGACACATGCTACCCCGACATCTCCATGGCGCCAAAGTCTACCCATCTAGATCTAACTCTGAACCGGCGCAACCACAAAGAAGGCCTGCCTTGCCCTCCGATGAAGGTCACTGTGTACCCCCATGTGCCAATCCCAGAGTGAACTAGACCACTCTCTGCCATGACTCTGACCATCACGAGATAGAGTGATCTATCAATCAACTGAATCGTTGCATCCCCTAGTTGGACCTGCTGCAACATAGCTCTGACAACTATAGGAATCCATCGATGCCTCATCCCTAGTCCCGACATGTGATCAATATATTGGCTCCCTATATCATGGGATAATCTTATGCATGCTAATTTGCCTTATGCCTGCCACTATGTAGTACTGATAATCGCTGGAAGCCACATGTGCCAAAGAGCTACGCCCTGAATGCAACCAAAAGATGGGTATCCAATACTCGTAATCGACTTAGGGTATGTGGAACCCCCCTGTCCCTGCCAACCATCTCCCCTGGGTCTGCCATTCGCCCTCTCGATAATGTGCCAATATAAGGTCTGAAGCTCAGACACAAACTGGGAAACTATGTTAGGAAAATTAATTTCTAATTGTTGACTGTTTCATGAGAAATTCACAGAAGGTTCTGTAATATATATTTAATTGATTGATAATATTTGAATGATGAATACAAGGCTGAGGCGGTGCTCCTTTAATAGGAGTTGACTGGCCATGCCTAATCATAGAAACATGTCCTTTGGGACTAATGTCTCTTCATTTAACTAATTAATTGATTATAATTAATCATTTATTTATTTAGATAATATTTTAACATTTTAATAATTTTTATGAATTTAAACTGATAACATTGCCTTCCCCTTAACATGCTTTGTCCTCAAAGCATAGGTAGTTTTGGGTGTTGATGAAGAAAACGTTCTGATTCACAGGACGAGTCTTCCTCTGGTAACCTCTTCCTTTATTGTCTTGGACCGTAAAACCTTTTCTCGGCTAGTGTGTATACCTTTAGGTTTGAGGACTATTCTTCCTTCCTCATAGGTCTCTGATATTTTTGTTTGTGCTATTTGGTTTTGCCGTAAAACTCTCTTGAGACTTAATACATGAAAGGTATTACGGATTCGACAATTGTCAAGTAAGTTTAATCCATAAGCTAAACTACTTATTTTTTTGATTATCTGATGCAACCCATAATATTTATGGGATAATTTATTCTTCCCCTGTTGTTTTAGTGATAGTTTCTTATAAGGTTGGAGTCTAACAAAGACCCAATCTCCCTCCTCGAACTCTCTTTCAGAGTGGTGTTGGTCGGCTTATTTCATTCTATTTCGAGCCATGGTTAGATTTTCTTTTAGTAAGTTGATGACCCTTTGGCTTTCTCTTAAGTGGCCTTTAACTGCTGGTACCCTGGAATCAAGGAGTGCAAAGTTTTTCCACTTGGATGGCTCGTAACCATATAAGGCTTGGAAAGGTGTCATTTTAGCTCAAGTGTGGTACGTGGTATTATACCACCATTTTGCCAGGTGTAGCCTCTGGGTCAATCTGTTTTGTTTATCTGTAATGAAACAACGAAGATATGTTTCTAAGCTTTTATTAACGATTTCAATTTTACCATCTGTTTGTGGGTGATAGGCCGAGCTCATGTTGCGGGATATTCCTGCTTGGTGACAAAATCTTTCCAAAATTTGCCCCTAAACCTTACATCTCTATCGTTGATGATGTCCTTAGGGAAACCGTGTAGTTTGTAAATATTTTTGCAAAACACATCAGCGATTTGTTTAGTTGTGTCAGTCATTTTAATAACCGTAAAGTGGGCATATTTACTGAGCCTGTCGACTACTACAAATATATTATCCTTTTCGTCAGATGAAGGTAGTCCTTCAATAAAGTCCATCGAAATCTCCTCCCACTTTTGATTTGGAATATGTAGTGGATGTAGCAACCCTGGAGTTAGAACATTTTCGCTCTTGTTCCTTTGACAAATATCACATTCTGCAACATATTTCTGGATTTCCTTGCTCATACCCTTCCAATAGAATGACTATCGGATGTTGTAGTAAGTCTTGTAGAATCCAACATGTCCTGCTACAGGTAAATTGTGAGATTCTTTTAGTATTCTCACCTTAAATCTGGATGTGGGTGTCAGGTAAATTCTACCCTTGTACCATAAGCTGTCATTCTTCCACTCGTAGTTGGTATGTTGACTGATATTCTTAATCATGGAGTCACAATCCTCATCCTTGGCATATTCGGCTCATATTTCATCCAACCATTCTGGAACAGTTATCATAGTGCTGCATGTTGTGTTGTCGTCATCTTTACATGAGAGTGCATCTGCCATGACATTTTCTTTCCCTTTTTTGTGCAATATCTCCAAGTCAAAGGCTGACAACTTCTCCATCCATTTTTGTTGCTCTGTTGATAATGTCTTTTGTTGAAGTAAGAATTATAGACTAGTTGTGGTCGGTTCGGATTGAGAATTTACTTCCAAGCAAGTATTGGAACCACTTTGTTAAGGCATGTGTGATGGAAAGCATCTCCTTTTGGTATGTTGATTTTAAGCCCTATCATTTATCAAGTTTTTTGCTTTCAAATGCTATAGGGTTGTTGTCCTGCCTTAATACAGTTCCAATTCTGAATCTCGAAGCATCACATTCGACCACGAACGGTTTGGAGAAGTTAGAAGTTGCTAGCATTGGTGTGGTTGACATTACTTCCTTTAAATTCTCAAAACACTTGTTTGCTTGGCCATTCCACTGAAAAACATTCTTCTTTAACAAATTGGTCAGGGATGTTGTCAGATTTGCATAGTTTTTTATAAATCTTCTGTAATACCGGGTTAGACCTAAAAATCCTCTTAGCTTGGATACATTCTTGGGTTTGGGCCATTCTTTGATTGCCTTGTTTTTGTTGGGATCCACTTGGACTCCTTCCCTAGATATAACATTTCCTAGGTATTCAACTTCCTTTTTCCCAATCGTACACTTTGATAGTTTGGCGTAGAACTGGCTCTTCTCCAATACAGACAATACTTCTTCGAGATGCTTGAGATGTTCCTTCCACGTCTTACTGTAGACTAGAATATCATCAAAGAAAACTAATAGAAACTTCCACAACTATGGGTGAAAAAGTTCATTCATGGTTTGCTTGGAAGGTGGATGGCGCATTTGTTGATCCAAATGGCATAACTTTAAACTCATAATGCCCTTCATGAGTCTTGAATGTTGTCTTTTCGATGTCTTCTAGTCTTACTCGTATTTGGTAGTAACCTGATCTTAGATCTAGTTTGGAGAAGTATTTTGCACTGTGTAGTTCGTCTAGCTTTTCATCAATGAATTGAATCATAAACTTATGTTTAATAGTGATTATGTTTAACCCTCTGTAATCTACACATAATCGGAAGGATCCATCCTTCTTCCTGACCAATACTACGGGTGCAACATATGGACTTCTACTTTTCGTAATGATTCCATGCTTCAGCAGGTCTTGTATTAAGTGTTCTATTTTTGTATTGTGGTGACGGGGATAACGATATGGCTTAACGTTTACTATTGTTGAGTCTGGTTTGACTTAGATAATGTGTTCAATTTGCCTTTCACGGGGTAATTTCATTGGTAGATCTTGAAAAACCTTCTTGTATTTCTGAATCAAGGATGAAATTTCTAATGGTTGGTAGGTCCCTTCTATCGATAATAGCTCCAACTGCTGACATTGTACGAAAAATGCTAGCGCCCCCTTGCGAATAAGCTTCTTCATTTGCTGAGCGGAGATGACTCGAGTTGGTGGCGCTTGGAACTTAAACAACTTATATTTCCTTCCATCCCACTTGAATTTAATGAACTGGTGATTTACTAAATACGTACCTAGTGTTCATAACTATTCTACCCCTAAAACGACATCTACTCCTCCTAGGGGAACTGTATAAAAACTAGACTCCATTGCGTATTCGCTTCATTACAACTTAACTTTATGGCATTTGCCTACTCCATCTATACGTTTCACATCTGCTACCATGACTTTTAAATCTGCTACTGGGTAAGCAAAAATGTTCATTCTTTTCACAACATTGACATCTACGAAGTCGTGTGTACTCCTTGAGTCTACTAGAATGATAACGTTTTGCTTCTTGATGTGACCTTTAAGTGTCAGTGTTTGTGGTTGAGCTATCCTTGTGATGGCCGCTAAAGCAATTCGTGGCATATCTTCTTCTGATTTTGGACTAGGGTTTGCATTTTCTTCATTGTCCTCTTCGTCATAGCTGTCTTCTCAAGATTCTTCTTCTTTGCGTTATGCATTTGTGTCCTGCGTAATACTTTTCTCCGCACTTCCAGCATTTGCCATCCTTTTTCCTTTCGACACTAGATTGTTGTTTTCCTTGATTTCGCAATGGTGGTGGAATGTACTTGCTAGTGTTCTCTGACGATGGTTTACCTAACTTGCCCTTGGAATCGCTGTTAGTTCTCTTGTTACTGGCATATGGTGCCTTGTGGAGTTTATGTTTCCGCTTGATAATTATTGCTGTGTGTCTGGCCTCCTCAATGGTTTTGGGTTTATGCAATTTTAATTCTTCACGAACGTAATCTCTAAGGCCACAAAGATTCATTTTTAATAGCTCTTCATCTCAGAACACTCTTTGCCTTACTGCTAATACTTCCCATTCGCAAGTGTATTCACTCACTGATCCTTTTTGTTTCAGGTGAATGAATCTCTCGTAGACATGATCCTCCTCGTCATGAAACCTTTTTAGCACGGTGTTTTTAAAGTTTTTCCAATTGAACGAGCAACCTGTACATTTAGACGACCACCACAAAAACCAATCGTACGCTTCTGCTTCTAAGTAGTTGGATGCAGTCATGACTCTTTATTGCTCGTCGAGTGGAGGGTTTGCTAAAAAAATCGCATCCATCTTATTTACCCATACGGCGATGCCCTTATAGTTCTTACCATCATGCTTAGGTAATTCATTTTTGATTTTAAGATTGTTCCTCTTGGAAGATTTAGTATAATATTGGCTTCCTTCAAAGTGAATTTGTGGTATTTGTTGCTTCTCATGTGTTAGGAACTCATGCTCCGGAGAAGTCTCACCTTCCAGAGTCTTGGGACTCTGTGTAGTTGAAGGTGGATCAATCCCTCCGAAATGCTCGCTCGTCAGGCTTTTTAAGAAAGAGATATCATTGGCCATTTGGTCCTCCTTACTAATTGACTTCTCGACGTTATCTAGGCATTTATTTAACTTGTTGATGTCCTCTTGAATATTTTTTATATCGTCATTGTTGTTGCCTGCCATTTTGTATCATTTTTTACTTGAAGACCCAATTTTTTAATTTTAATTTTAATTTTTATCTTTTGTTTGAAATAATAATAATATTTTTTTAAATAATTATATAATATATAATTATAATATATATAATATATATTAAATATATTAGAAGTATATATATATAATTAATAATTATATAAACATTTTAATTCATTCTAACTATAACTCAGCAACCGTTGTTTTTGATCGATATCGGGGTCACGTCTGTTGAAAAACCCCCAGTGGGAATGATAACAAGCCACGACTATTGACTGCTTTGATTGTTGACAGCTTTGATACCACGGACGGGGCGTATCGACACCGGTGTAAGATTGTTAGCAAGAATTACACAACACGACACACAACACCAGTTATGACACTCGGAAACCCGCGGACGACACGGTGGGTGTGGTGCTCCACACCACTGAGCACATGCCACAAAACATAGTGACGGCCACTAGGAACTGCAGACGACACAGTGATTTGGTTTGGTTGCTTGTATCGATCAATTCATTGTATCGAGATGCAACGGAAATGTGAATTGAGGCAGCGGTGTGGAGCACGACAACGCGAAGTGTGGAGTGGTGGACGTGAGGGAGATGAGGAGGCCCGCTGAGCTTGACGACCAACAGGGTGACATGGGGGGTGTCATCAGATGCCGTTGGCTCCGATACCATTGTTAGAAAAATTAATTTCTAATTGCGCATTGTTTCTTGAGAAATACACAGAAGTGTTTGTAATATATATTTGAATGATGAATACAAAGCTGAGGCAATGCTTCTTTAAGAGGAGTTGAGTGGCCATGCCTAATCAGAGAGACATGTCCTTTAGGACTAATGTCTCTTCATTTAACTAATTAATTGTTAATTAATTTATTATAATTAATCATTAATTTATTTAGATAATATTTTAACATTTTAATAATCTTTATGAATTTAAATTCATAACAAACTACCTCAGCCGTATCCAATATCTTCTGCTCATGCTTGGTCCCGACATGCCTTGAGAAAAAGTGACAGATATCTCCCTCGAGACTAGCTCCTTATACATAGGTTCGGTGATGAATGATATGCCACCGCTATAGATGATCACCTCATCCCCCAGCCTGTGGCTGTCAATTGACCCACCAATCCAATATCACTACTGAAATGTGTCTCCCCTGGTGCGCTGAGTGTCACCCAAATATCTCGGGTGAGCTCCTCATCCCTCGCTACTCATGCCTATAATGCAGAAAGTCGACAACAAAATCGACTGTGCCTGTGAAGGATGTAGAAGAGGGTCAAGTGTGCGAGTCACCACGGATAACATCAAGTATCGCTCATTTGTGTCCCCGTTGATCTTGGGTGAACTATGCCCGAAGGTATGCCAGTGTTTCCATCCAAGGGTCTCCTTGGAGGCAACACTCCAAGACCTCCCTGTGTAGTGCAGTACACCCCAACATACCATCAATCATCTGAGTATTCCTGGACATGCCACTATACACAGTAGCCTACCTCTGTACATCGTTGGATGCCCTTGGCTATGGCTATGCCATCTGCTGCCATCCTGTGTCTCGCCTGTGTTATTGTACCTGTCATTCCTTGCATGTACTCACGGCGATGTGAGGCATTCCCACTCCACAACACAGTCCAACATACTACGACACACCCCCAGGTGTCTCCATGCCCATCTGCAAACCACTGCTCCATGCTAGATGCTCCTACCCATCCCTGAATGAGATGGACTAAAGCTGTGTCCATATGCGGCCCGCATCTAACCTGGATCATCACGTACACTGTCACATCACCATGCTTTCTGATGAGGGGATCTCCCCTCCAAGTCCTCCCTAAGGGACCCAAGAAGTGGATCTCTCCAGGTGTCAGCAGCGATGCCACCATTGCTCTGCTCCTTTGTGTCTCACACAAATGCGAAGAATCCTTGGCTCCATACAAGGCACTGCTTGGTGACCTGCCAATACCACCTACTCCGACAAACTCCTGCCAAAGGATGTTGATCATCTTGAGACCCCATGTACAATTGTCATACCAAGACAACCCAAGGAGTCTACCCAAAAATTGGTTTGCCACTGGTGCTGACCGAAACTCTTAGTGGAAGTGCACACTAGACTGCTAGCTCAACTATACCCTCTCGGTCGTATTTGACCGGTATACTTGGGAAATGATAGGTGGTCCCTCCTAGATCCCAATGCCAGTTGGGGCTTCCAGCATCCCCAGTGCCTGGAAACTCCTCTTGAGCTCCACCTGGGTCTACCATAGCCCACTCCAATGGGTACCAACTCAAAATCTCTAGCCACTCAACTCTAAGAGAGGGATCGAATGCACAAACTCCCGCACATAGAAGAACCCCAACATGTGGGTGCTGCACCCTGTGCAACTCTAGTTGTCTCATCTTGCTATCCTCGTCAATACATAAAATCTGACTAGGTAGATTTGTCTCTCTCTGTCCAATGGGTCAGGGTAACCTAACAGTGCTGCCAACCCCGTCTATGTATGCCCGAAGAGGGTTGCTCTTATGCTCCAACGTGCACTATAGTTGCACCAGTAGGGAATCCAACTGCTCCCCAACATGAATCAATTTGGCCGTAAACTTGGCATAAACCGTTCTCATGCCCTCCAACTCCTCGTTCTACTACAGAATAACCTCACGCACTAATGCAACCTTTCTTTTTAATGCTAGAAGGTCGGCCTGAAATTGGTGGAACTCTCGTGGATATCTATCACCTGTAAATTTTTGGCATCTCATCCATTGGTGGCTCCTCGCCAACAGATGGTTCTATGTGTGTAGGCTCTATCTTCTCCACCAAGGTGTCAATTGGAGCTATCAAAGAGGTCTCTAATAAAGGTGACTCATGTTCCACATCGGGTATAACGATGTTCTCCTCGCCATTTTGTGGGTCTCAGCATAATGCTCAACCTCCTCCTTGGACTCTTGATATTTGAAGCCAAGTCTCCACCAGCAAAAGCGCCCCTTGGTCTCACCCTCTAACTGCCTCTATCTTGCCTCCTCCCTTTCAGGAGATCTGGTCCCTTGATCTAGTTGACTTTCCCCAGATGATGTAGATGGTTGCACCCCCACGACCTGCACACCTCTCATGTCTTTGTTGTAAGGGTGATGATGGGCTTGGTCTATCACCCTCCTCAACTGGGCCAACCTCTCATCGTTGCAATGAATTCTACCCCAGAATTTCTGCAGATTGGGATTCCCTTGAGCCATGGGTTTGTCTTCGGTTTCCCCCTATCACTGTGCACTAATACCCAAAGGTTCCATGATCTTCTGGCTAGTTTTCCACAGTTGGGCTAGGATAATGCTCTAATACCAGTGTAATGTTCCAAACTAGGGAAAATAATGCTATGCAATGCAAATATTAAAAACAACACCATAAAATTGAAACATTTAGTGCACACCCATAAAAGTCTAGAAATATCCAACAACTGAGCCATTTTATTATAATCTGGGAGAAAAGTGCAATAATGTGGAAGTGGTGCACCTGGGCTTGCCTCAATGACAAGCATGATCAAACCCAGGTGGTAGTATGTCAAGCCCAGATGGTACAATAACTGCTGCAATGATGCCCTACGCTGCCCCTTTGAAACTGTGCTGTTTGCTGCAAGGATGCTGCTAGAAACCCCACTTCTGATGCTCAAAAAATTAAGGAAAATTAACCCTCGCCTCTCCAGGAAATACCTAGAATAACCCACGAAGGAATTGGCCAAATGTTGACTTCGAAATTTTGGCCTAAATTCCCTTTAGCTCCTCTAGTTGCTAGCTGAGTTGGGACCCCTGTTTGACCCCTTAGATCTCCTAGAAAATTCTATAAAATTAGGAGTGTGATTCTTGCCAAAACACAGAAAAACCCAGATAGGGTTCCCCTTGGTTCCAACCTTAAAAAAATGACCCTTCACAGCTTGGCCCTCCTCCAATTTCGAATTCTGTTGATGTGACTGATCCTGTGAGTCTCTGCTCTCCCAACTCCAACAATCCTCCTCAAATGGTCCTTCAAGTGATGTCCTAGTTCTCGCGGCCAGCTCCATCTCTACAATTCCTTCCTCCAACTCCCACGTGAGCTCGGTGATGGTTCTCTGTGTAGGCCCAGGTGATTGTAAATCGAATTACTCCAATACAACAACCTCTTCCTCCAAAACTCTCTTGGAAGGTTGATCCTCCACTGTAGCTTCATGCCCAAGCTCCCTTGGTAGTTGCTTCCCGGCTGAACCCACAAGAAACACTTGCGTGTTCCCCTTCTACGTCCTCTAGAAACATGCACTAGTTGAGACAAGTGCTGAATGATATGACTGTGAAACTTCATCGACTCTCCTCCAAGGTAGTATGAATTGCCTTCCAAGGGTGACACTTGAAGTCCACCGAAGTAAGGGTTGAGATCTTTGTTCGGAGACACTCGTGTGCTAAACACCACAGTAAGTCGGCGAACCAACTCGAGCAACTAATATTGAGTTCAATATGTCAAAAAGATACCAGATGAGGTTGTTCCTCCTCTATTTATAATTCGTTGGCCTCTTTTCCCGTGTGGGACCTGTCTAACAACAATTTGACTTTCCCTCCTTAGTCATTAGAACTTGCCTCTAAGGTGGTGCATATTTCCTGATGTGGGTGGCCCCTGCTATGCCAACAAAACATTTTGCCCCCTTTTTCCTTCTTATGTCTTTTCCAAAAATCACATGGGTCCCATGGCCTCCAAAATTGTCAGAATTGTAGAATAAATAAACCTGTAGCAACTTAATTTCGAAAGTGACATGACATATAACAATTGTATTACCCTTTAATGATGAGTCATTTCATTGATCATTAGGGTTGGGATATGCAAAGGTTCCCTTATGCTGTAATGGAGCAACATTTGCTTAGGAACTAGGTGTGACCATAATGAGTGAGGTAGAGTTTTTGTCGATGTGCTAATTTGTATGTCCCATGCATCTTTTGCATTTTCATGTTCCTTCATTTTTTTTGAGGCCATGATAAGCTCTTTCTTTTTCTTTTAGTTGCATTAACCTCCTAGGGCAAAGTTTCTGGCCCTACCCAGGTATGTGGATGTATGGTGCCAAATCCTAGAGAACTAATGTCCAGTTAAACTTGAAGAATGCAGGTGGAATATGGGCTTGTAATGTAACATGGAAAGTTGTAAGTATGGAATATGGATAGATGGAACAACACAATCTCAATCAAGGCTTCATGAGTAGTGCCTATTGGGCCATTAGGGGAGGTCCCATTAGACTTGGATCGAAGATTATCCCCAATTTAAGGTGAGGGAGCAAGATCACAGTCAAAACCCCTCTTTCTTCCAGGTCGCCCCATAATGCATATCAAATTCCCAAATACTATTAAAATTTGGTAGCCTTGCGACGAATTTCCCTAAGGGAAGCCCTATGTCCCCAAGAGAAAACCCTTGTGTCCCATGAGAAATCATATTGAATAAAATTATTAATTTGGGCAAATCTATATCTGTGAGCAAAATTTAGATTTCCCTCCAAAACCTACAGGTCAACTCTTCATATAAAGTCACCTAATCGATACATGACAATGTATATATAAACTCATCATTCTATCTCAAAGAATTCGGGTTGGCTGGTGGATCTCTGAGATTCTAAGGTCCGAAGGTTCCTGTGGAAGAGTCTTCTCTTGCATTGCTTACATGATTTCACATTTTCTCTAAGACTTTGCTCTTGCTCTAAGGCTTCAGGATTACGCTCGCTCTGTACTCTCACAAGTCTACATTATGCTCTCATTATAACACTACACATGTCTACTATCTCTCTCACATGCTACAATATCACATCTATGTTAGAATCACATCTCTGTTGTGTGAAAATTTCAAGTTTGAAACCATATTGCTACAACTGGAAATTATTCTTCTAGTTATTAATTTATTTTACAATTTATGTGCTATGACAAATACTGAGTAAATCACACTGCAACCTTGACAAATAAAACTGCGGAAAAATAATAGTGTTGGAAATTGAGAAATATTCTAGCAGACATATATCACAATTAACACAATTATTTTTTGCATGAAAGTCCCTGGAAAAGCCCAATTTGGGAATCCCGGTGCAACGATTGAGGGTTTCATTTTATTAAGCAATAGTGAATTTGTCTCAAGTACAATTTGGACGCCGAATACTGGATATCCTGTAGAGAAATACTGGAAAAAATAATCAGAGGGAAATTACACTCACTCTGAGCAATCCCGACACTCGATTGCCACTTAAAATCAAGCTGTCCGTCTAGCTCTGTGCATCTTTTGCGTCACCCTGGTGTAGTCTGCTACACGCTCAACCTAGAACAATTGAAGATCAAGATTTCCTACCCTGTTGCCAATTGGAAAAACGCTTCTCCGGTCCTTTGGAACCTCTACCTGACCTCTGGAACTGAAAACGTCTTTCTTTCCTAGCAAATCGAAATACCCAATAAAGATTTTGCGTTGCCTCTGCGCAACTTCTTAGAGAAATTTTAGCCAATTTGCAAATGCATTTCACCGGACCTAGAAATCTTCCTCAGGCTCACTGTCCCTGCCCCTCACTATCTCCGCTTCCCTACTGAAGCTCGAACTCTTCCAGCGCTGCTGGGTGTCTGGAAAATCGAACTCTCCAATGAAATCGAATTCTTTGTGGTTCTCACAAGTGTGTTCTCCATCTACCCATCGACTTCTTTTTATAATCTTCTGTTGGACCTCCAACGACCAAGATTAAAACTTAATCAAGGGCCCAGATTAATTCCCTATTGATTTGTGCGAGTTTCTAGATGATTCACACCCTATCTTAATTAATTTTGATTAATTAACTAGATTTCCTAAGTTTAGACTTAGGAAATATTAAGAAATAGGCTAATAATCTAATTGAGACACTTCTAGGTGGAATTTTCAGAAACAATTTTTGGGTTATGGAGAAGGCATGTGTTTTAGCCTCTCCATGGTTTCGAGACCAGAACACCTCCAATGCTACAAAAGATAACACTCCCTCTTAGTGAGGAAGGTGTTCTCTCTAGTGCTGCACATTTTGCCACAACACTTTGTCTCTGTATCACTTTGTCACGCTGTTGATGTCTGGCCACTTCCATTGCCCACCAACTACTGCGTAACTCTGATGCTGCATTTGTGTTGCTGCTGACGTTGCCATACAGCTGCTAACCCTGCATCTGCACTGCAACTTCCTCTCAACTATTGTTGTTGCAATTGCAACAACTACAACTGAGAAGCATCCTAAATACTAAATCATCTGCGTCTGCTACATCTGTCTCCTGAGTTCTAAATGCTACTAGTTGCTGCACTGTCCACTAAGGAATCTGCGCTACAGCTGGCTTTGCATTGTGCCACTCTGCACTACTGCCAACACTGAACTGCTCTCCTCTGCATCTGACTGCTACTAGTTAGCAACTGTCACTCGGGAATCTGACTGCATACACTGACACTGATCCATCTTGCTACTGAATACTGTGGGCCACCGTAGCAAGGTAATGTTCCATGAGGAGGATACCTCAATGGACCTTGGCCAAGTCTGCGCTGTTTTGTGACAAAAGCTCCATATCGCCCCACCTCTCTGTTGGATTTATAGCTGCAAACATTGCAAAATCTTCCTTAGCAATAGAGGACAATTTATCTATCTCTGCAAATGTTGCTGCTTGGTACCGCTTCTCCTTCTTGTCCTTCTTCTTGAGAGAACACTATGTGCTGTAGTGGCCAAACTCACCACATCTGAAGCACTTGACCTTTGACAAGTCTTTCTTCTTCTTCTTTTCCCCTTGCCCCTGATTGGGACCTTTGATGCTAGGGCCACATTCTCCTCCTCCTTCTCACTCTTCACGTCCTTGCTACTGCGACTGCTGATGGTCCTCTTTACTAAAGCTTGCCTCAACTACTCCTATTGTAGATCGATATACCTCCTATCCTACCCAGGCAAGTGTCTCTGCCCAAAATGCATTGGGAAAACACTTGCTAGTCTTTTGAGATACTATTTAGTGCCAATCATACAAACTTTGTGGGTTGGGGCGCCTCCCCAACGACTGTTCACTGATCTTGGACCTCCTAAATCTGAGTGAGGAAGGGATTTATGCCCTCACCCTTCTGCATCCTGATGCTCCTTAGCTTTTCATGGAGAAGAATCTTCTGTTGCTCGAAAAAACTTTGGTATAGCGTGGAGAGAAAATGGCACATCTCTTTGGTAGTGCTCTTGTTAGATATATGTGAGACCATATGATCTCGGACTCCATCCAAGATCATCCGCTTCGCTTTTTTCATTTCTTTCATATACTCCTTGAGCTGATCGACATCTTGGGGAACTTCTACCACATTATCTATATGGGCTTTCCGGCCATATTCATCTAGGAGGAAGGACATCTTGGCCTTTCAGATGACATAGTTCGAGGCTCCCTCCAACCTATCATGATCTCTAAGCCCAGCTGTGGCCATCTTAAATATGTCTGGAAAGACCCTCTTCCTCTGCTTGGCTACTGCTCTGCTACTCGCACTCCTTCTGGAATGCGCAATCCTGCTAGCTACTATTGCCACCTGCGACTGGGAAAATCAAATTTCTTGGCTAGAAACCCTCAGAAATCTCTCTTTGTGTGTGCAATTTCTCTTCTTTCATTTGAATCTGCTCAACGATTCTACTGTGTTTCTATCCGGAAGTTCTTCTCGGCTTTTCCTCTGCCTTTTGGAGTCTTACTCTGAGCAAATCGAATTATTCTTGCCTGCTACAACTGGAAATTGAATTCCTGCTCTGCCACTGACACTGCCTGACTAGGGTCTGCGTGGTCCTTGGAAAAATTGTGCTACTACTCCTCTTGAACAATGAATTTCTCCCTTTTCGTCTCAAAGCTACTGATTCAATCCTCGCTCTGATACCATGTGAAAATTTCAACTTTGAAACCCTATTGCAACAACTTGAAATTATTTTTCTAATTGTTAATTTATTTAACAATTTATTTGCTGTGGCAAATATTTAATAAATCACACTGCAACCTCACAAATACAAATCCAGAAAAATAATAGTGTTGGAAACTAAGTAATATTCTAGCACACACATCAAAATTAACATTGTTGTTTTTTGGACAAATGTCCTCGGAAAAACCCAACTTGGGAAAACTAGTGCAACAGTTGAGGGTTTTCTATTATTAAGGAACAATGAATTTATCTGAGTACAATTTGGATGCCAAATACTAGCTATCGTAGAGAGAAAATACTGGAAAAATAATTTGAGGGAAATTACGCTCACTCCAAGCAATCTCGACACTCAACTGCGACTGAAAATCAAGCTGTCTACCTAGCTCTGTGTAGCTTTTGCGTCACCCTAGCCCAGTCTGCTACACGTTCAACTCGAAACAAAGAAGATCAAGATGTCTTACCTGCTCCCGATTGGAAAAATGCTACTTCGGCTCTTTGGAGCTTTTGCCCGACCTTTGTAACTGGAAACGTCTTTCTTTCCCAACAAATTGAATTTCCTAATGAAGCTTCTGTGCTGCCTCTACGCAACTTCTTGGAGAAATTTCGACCACTCTGCAAATGTACTTCATCAGATCTAGAAATCTTCCTTCGACTCACTGTCCTTGCCCGTCACTGTCTCTGCTTCCCTACTGAAGCTTGAACTCTTCCAACACTGTCGTCTTTCATGAAAATCGAACTCTTCAAGGAAATTGAACTCTCTGTGGTTGTCACAAGTGTGTTCTACATCTACGGATTGACTTGTTATAATCTTTTGTTGGACCTCCAACGACCAAGATTAAAACTTAATCAAGGGCCCAATTTAACTCCCTAATGATCCATGTGAGTTTCTAGATAATTCACACCTTATCTCAATTACTTATGATTAATTAACTAGATCTCCTAAGTTTGGACTTAGGAAATATCAAAAAATAGGCTAATAATCTAATTGAGAGACTTCTAGGTGGAATTTCCAGAAACGATTTATGAGTTATGGAGAACTCTTGTTTTAGCCCCTCCACAAAGTTTCGAGACTAGAACACCTTAGATGCTACAAAAACTAACATGTTGGTATGATAGTATCGCATCTTTATTGGTACGACAATATCACATCTCCGTTGGTATGACAATCTTTGTGTATGGCATCACACTCACTCTATATGTAATGACACTTGCATCACATTCACTATATATGGTTGGATACCCGCATAGCACTGACTGTGTATGGTACGATATTCCATGTGCATAGGGAATCACACTCACTATTTATATGTACATTGTACAAGGATCGACACTCTGTTTATATGTATGGCATTTACGATATCTACATCTGCGATGTCTATAATGTATATATATGGTCTCTGCAAATAGGTTGGGCTCAAAGAAGGAAGAGAACTTAGTGTACATTCATAGCACACTTTGTCTCATATCTCAAAAAGATCTTGGTTACAAGGAGGGTCCTTTCAAGAGATGGGGCCAATACACAAATGATGCTATGTGTGTGGGCGAGGAGATACAACTAGATGGCCTTATTGAGCTACCTCCCGTTGCTATGGATGAGAAAGAGCCTCAAGATGAGGGTGATTCCTACTTGGAGAGCATGCTAATTGAAGATCTAAGTGATGTTGATGACATGGCTTGAGGAAGCCATTGTTCACCATTAGCTATTTTTATTTTAGTATTTTAAAATCTCCTAGTTTTGTTTGGAGATGCCTCAAGACAAATTTTGAATGTAGAATGACAATGGACATATATCATGATTCTTACTAATATGTAAACTCCAATTTGCACTTGATATAACACTAGCAATTTTGAAATTTCATTGTGAATGTTGAATGTTCAATGATGTGCATGTTTAAATACTTAAAGTTTAAATCATAAGTATTTTAGTTTTCTTGTTTAAAGTTGAAAAATATACAAATTCACTTATATTATAATTTATAAAATATAATATTTATATATTATATATATAAATTATAATATACCCCCGACGAACCCACGCACCCTGTTTCAGAAAATGATGTCCCCGTCCCCGTCCCCGTACCTGTCCCCGAACCCACGTTTCCTGGCAACATAGGTTGTAGGCATTTCTTTCACATGTTCAACTAATATTAACGCAAGAAACACCAAGCAACAGGACAGAGACACTTGGGAACAAACTGATAATCAATTTGTATTCAATTTAAAGTTATACGTACTGTTGGATAAGGTTGTCATTGATGTCAATATGATGTCATGTCCAGCATTGTTGAAGCTAACCCTATGTGTCATTGATGATGACAAATGCTAGAATCACTTAAGTCAATATGATGTCAAGCCATTAATGAAGTTAACCCCAGGGAAATTAATATAGTTGAAGATAAAGGAAACTCTAACCTTAGATGTTGTGCATTTATGTCAAACACTTGCTGAAGATGTTAAAGATACCGTAAATGCATATATGAAACACTAGATTCATATGCTACATGCATGAAAAATACTAAATGCATATGAAGCCTTACACACATAAATGATGCCCAACTAACCTTGCAAATGAAGAGCATTTAAGGAACAATTTTGGAAGGCCCCTATACAAGAATTCATGAATGAGGCAATCAAGAACATGAAGAGGGCACAGACATTATGACATGAATACAAGGACATAAATTGTGAAGACAATTAACGAAGGAATCATCCATGAAGAGGAAGCCCATCTATGAAAGAATGTTGTTGTCCTATATTTCTGTACTCATAAATATCAGTCACATTAAAAAATACTTTTTGCTACCTTAGAGGCAGAATTCTTCCATGAGACCTACACCATCTTAAAGAGCATAAATTTTCCTTTCCAAGGACCTATTACATGTCCCAAAATTCCAAGCGGTCGGAAAGTTATTGATTTTTTAAGTTAAGTTATAATTTCTGGCCAGCAAGCCGATCTGAACGTGTAAATTCAAGTCGGCCTACCTTTATGACGTGACCATTTAATTCATGAACGAAATGTGTATATATAGAAACCGCACACCTCATTTCTCCTCAACAATTTCGGTGATTATTTCAGAGAAGGAGCACATAATTAAGAGGACAAAGAGCACATTATAAAACATTGTTTGGGCATCTTTTTAAGGAGGCCGAGGAGGAATGCCTCTGTGGTATTCTGGATTTGTGGAGACACTACATTGCAGCAGATTTTGGATTTATGACAGTTTGCTTGAAAGCTTGGATTGCAGTCCTGTGGAAGAATTACAATCTTGGACCTGTTGTTATTTGGGTTGGGTTATCACTCAAGGTTGGGAAAGAAGCACAGATTCTTGACTAGTTAAATTGCAGTCCTATGGTGGTGGCCCTTGCGCTTAGTGTTGAAGGTTTAGAGCTACTGCAGCCATTGTGGAAAGGAGTTTAATTCCTTTTGGAGACTAAATTTAAACAAGACCTATTCAATCCAGGAGCAGTCTTCTATTAAGGGCTTCCTTGTAGATTTTTTGAAGTAACCTTTAAGTGGAACTTGAAGTAGTGTTGGGCAGAACTTTAAATACTGTTATAGCAGATTTGAAGTAGCCTTTTGTGCCTGTACTAGAAGATCTTCATTAACCAGATTTGTGGGCCAACCTGTGAAGCATTTATCGGTATTCCTAGATTATTGCTTGGACCATCATTGAATACAACTTGAAGCATAATTTGAGGCTTTATTGAAGGCTGATTTTGAATCAGACATCGAAGCAGAATTGAAGTACCCTTCAAGTCTTGTTGAAGAACATTGTAAGAGTGGTGTGCAGATCTATTGAGAATACCTTGGGGTAGCCTACTAAAGACACCTTAAGCATTGGAGACTTGTTGAAGAAGACTTATTTGAACAACTCATTGAAGACTTAGAAGCAACCTCATTGAAGAACTTGTGTAGCAGCAGTGTTAAAGCATTACTAGGGCAATTGTGTTGAAAACATCTTGTTGAGGCAAGCATTGTTAAAGACATTTTTAAAAGCTGACTTGGAGGCATTAGTGAAGACCTTGATGCATTATTGAAGACCTCATGGAATAACCTTGGAGAATTTTGTTTGGGTAACATGAAAAGAAATGGTGAGACCTTCATGTGAAGAACAAGGTTGTCATTGATGACGTGACGTGGAGACTAAGTGAAGTCATTGTTGAAGATTGATAGGGCTTGGTGAACAAGACATTGGGAGCCGTGAAGTACAACTAAACACATTTTGATGAAGTAAAGCTAGGGTTGTAGCCCAAGAGGTTGGAGCCTCGAAAAGGCAAGGTTGGTGCCCTGGAGGATAGGGTTGGAGCCCTAGAGGATTGGTGTCCTCAAGAAAACAGGTTGGAGCCTGTACCAGAGAAGGGTACATGCAAGGTTGGTGCCTTGAGAAGATAGGGTTGGTGCCCTAGAGGTCAGAGCCTCACAAAAGTCCAAGTTGGTGCTTGCCAAGAGGTTGGAGCCTGGGAGATTGAAGATTGATGTCTTCATCTAGGGTTGGAGCCCTATATACATTGTACATGATTTATTGAAAATAAGAAATTAATAAAAGCATTGTTCATTTTGCGTTCTAAAGCGATCTAACTGGTAAAAATAACAATTGAAAAGAAACACTGATTCACCCCCCTCTCAGTATTTCCAACACATGCCACTAATAATCAATCATCTAACAGTGACAAGAATTGGAGATTGGGAATACCAGTGAACAGTGGAGAAAGGGATGGTTGTAGGTCATTATTGCAACATCAAAGTACCACCAGCAATGCAAATAATTCTACCACAGAAATAATCATCCAAATTCATTCTCTTTTTAGCCCAGATTACATAGAAATCAGAAATGGAATATCAGTGTTAAACAATTAGCTCAATTGTCCTGCGTGGTGAAGGAATTCAAACCTCTTCTTAGCAGAAATAAATGTCTCCTTTGTGAAGTTTGTTGGTTCCCTCTTGTTGCACTACTCAACTTGTTAGGATGGTGCTTAAATGCTTAATATATACAACCAGCAAAGAGTGAAATCAGTCCACAATTATACCCCACCAGTGATGAGGAAGATCTATATGCTTCAACAACAAGATAGCAGCCCAATGAAGATTAATTCTGGAAATAATATATCAGTCTTTCAAGCAATCAGCCCTCCCAGGATTTTGCAATATTTCAGCCTCCATAAACTACTGGTAATGCACAAGAAATTTGGCCTCATAGACCACTATTAATGCACCAGTGGTTAGACTTCAAAAACCCTCTACTTGTGCACCAAGAAATTGGCCTCTCAGATTTTCTGAGGAATTCGTTGCAGTATTTCTCTTGAAACCCTCGGTCCACCAATAGGAAAAATACAGCTCCAAAGAAGAACAACTGGTCTCTGTATAAGCTATTCAAACTAGCACCATATTCTGGAGGAAAGTAGTTCTTGGCGTCTTTATAATTGTCTTCTTGCAATAAAAAATTCAGCCTCTTGGTATTTGTAGGAAGGTCCTGCAAACTGAATCACAAGACTAATAATCTCTTGCAAATAAGAGTCTCATCAAATCTCCAAATGATGATCCAAATAACCAAACCAATAAGCTCCAATGGAAGATCTGAAGTTATTTTCCCTAAAGCTAACTAGGGTGGCACTCAAAGTCCACCGAAATTAGCTATTGAGTTTTGCTTGAAATTCTTGAAACTCGCTTGAACTTATTTACAATGTCAAAAAAATGATAGAATATAATAGAATCATTTGCAATTGAGTTCCTCCTTTTATAATTCCTCATTGAGCCTCCCTCTAGTTTCTAGATCCTCCTCCTTTTTCCTATTATTTTATTGGTGGGGCCCAATTTCCACTAGGAGACCATTTGTCGCCATTTTGAATAAAAAATAATTTGCCTCTTTTATCACTAAATTATTATTTGCCACCAATTTTCAATAAAATAATGTTTTTTCTCCATCCTCCAATAAAATAGTTTTTGCCCCATTGACTATTAAAATATTAATTTGCCTTCCTCTAATAAAATATTATTTTGATGCCATTGCATTAAAATAATAATTTCTCGCCTTTCTCACAAAATAATACTTCCCCTTTTTTAATATTATCCAAAAATTGGCAAAACTCCTAAGTGATTTTTGCATGCAGAAAAATTGGGGAACATTACATGTTGCATCAACAATTAAGGTATGCTTCAAACTTGCTGATCTACCTACTCTCTCTAAGCTCGGATCCCATCTAGTACAATATGTCCAGACTCAAATCACTAATTCTAGGAGAGTCCTCTTGCCTCACGCTTTGCTTGGATATTCCACTACTTCCATCTGTCGGTTGAGGCTTGACAACCTTTACTATGTACCTACAACCCTCACTAGGAGGTCATGGAAGAACAATTATAACCAAGCAAAGGATACAAACACAAGAGGATAACTAATAGTAAAACAATAACAATAATAATCAAGGAAGAGAGATATAAGTTACTTATCTTTCTGAGGATTATAGGAAATTGTCAGCTCCCTCTTGATCTTAGCCTTCTTGCATCCATCTTGCAGATTTATCAACCTCGCCCTCAGCATCAGCATGATGTCATTCCTTCCTTGCATGAGCTAGGGTTTCTTCTTTTAGAAGAATCATGGATTTAGGTCTACCTCTAGTGTTTTATTAAAAAACCCTAGATCTTTCTTATCGAGTCTTTTAGACTACTAGGGTTTATAAACCTTAGATTTCCAACTTTATCTCAACCTTTGTCATATGCAAATTTTCTTTCCAAAACCAAAATGCACAAAACCATAAAATTATGACGTAATAGTCCATTATAGCACATGACCTCAACGAGCAGCATATGTAGGGCATCTTTCTCGGTTCATAACATCAATACTACATCTTGCTTTTGAACACACTCTCAAATGCAATTCAACATTGCCAAAGGAAAAAATAGGTCCCCAAAACTTCAGTCCAATGAAAAACACTTCAAGTTGCCAAATATTTAGAACCTTATACTAAAGACACGCTTGAATAACTCCTTGTGCAGTTACCCAAGACATATTTTGAGAGAGGACTTCCTTCAAGCCATCCATAACCTTCAAATAATAATCTAATATTGCACCGTATCTCATTTAATACAATCACACTCAAAATAGGGCAATGTAAGACATATCACCGTAGTATATGATATCACAGACTTTGCAACTTTAGGATAACCTTTTATTGATCTCATATCCAAGGAAATGTTTGGCACAAATTACTGATTACAACCCATAAAATACTTTAGTAAATCAAATACACCTGGTCCATCTCTCTTAGCCATCCAGAATCAAGACTTATGATGATATTATTGCTTTTTCCAAGATGCCTTACATACTATAGATCAATAGATGTATCTAATGAATTTGCATAAGCATTGTTGAGGAGCATCTATCACTTGTGGATGTCAATACGAAAATTGTTTACACAAAGTGGGTGAAGGGACTCAATGATTTATGTAAGACTTTTGTAAGATAACAATTTCTGAATTATTGACATAGTCCTTTGTGTAATTATACATTTTTCACAAATGAATTTTCATCCTTAAGCCTTACTTCATTGGACTAGAGATGAACATATCCAAAGAGAACTTTGATACAAGTCTTACTAAATAATTTTCAACTATGCCTATACTTGGTCCTCATTGATAGATATGATGACAAGTGATCACTAGCATAGTCTTCAAAGACACTTTGATCTCCAACATAATCAGTATGAGTAGTTTAAGCGATGATACATACTTCCCCCCTTAAGGATTCAATGAAGGATTTCACCTCCTACTCTTTAGTGGAATTGAACCACACGAGAGGCTTCCTAGTATCGGTCACCTAAATGGTATTCTAGGTCAAACGATCAAAGGTGACACTGTAAAAGGCTTAATCAAGGTACTTAGACTAGGACCAATGCTTAATTCTTTGTGATATGGAAAAACATACCCATTAAGAAGCCTATAAGGTGGTACTTTTAGCCTAGGGTTTTCAATGTATGATTCAAGAATGGCACAATTAGGTATAGAAGGATAAGGAAAAGGTTTCCTTGAAAGGTATGATCAATAATAGGAGCCACAAACCTTAAAATTACCCTAAGTTGGAGCTTGAATGCAAATTTAGGTTTTTTCGACTTTTAGTGTTAGGGAAGCACTATCAACCATGCAAATTGTTAGATTTTCATGTTTGTGGCTCTACAGGGTGAAATGACTTTAAATCAGCTCAATGTCCAAGACCTAGTTCATTTCAGCTTGAAAGCCTAACCCTAGAAGCTTCACTTGAGGGGCCGAAATTTTAGGGGAGAGAGGAAAAAAGTTTTATGATTTTTGATCATCAACATGGATGTTAGTGCCTTCTACCTAGTTGGGTGATGGATTTTTAGGGTTTTTGACCATGGAAATGTCAAACTTGAAGGTAGTAAGGGGTACAACAAGAGGTTTTCACTTTCTAACCCTGACTATCACTTTATGAAGGGATCAATTTATTAGAGAGAAGTTCTCTAGGGAGTCCAATGATATAAAATTAAAGCATGCAAAACTTACCAAGCATTTCATAGAAATATAAACATTTAGACCTAGAACATAGAAACCCTAGCAATATTCATTACATGCAATAATCATGAAAGTTACTCAACAAAAAGTACTCACAATAGATCCAAGAACAAGCCTTGTTAGCCCAAAATGACATCTCCACAACAAGCACTAGTCTCCAAAAGCCAAAAATCCACAAAATATCACATCTGCGCAAAGTAGCGATGTACAACTAGCTAGGCTGAGTTCTCTAGGAGAGGTCGAGTTTTTCCACAAAGGATGATGAACAAAATGAAAAAGGCAACCCTCTATTTATATAAGGTATACCTCTTCTAATTTCTAACTAAAAGCGCCTACAAAAGTTTGAATTTTCAGTGGACAAAAGTAAAATTGAGTTGCAAGCCAACCCACTAGCTTTACAACATAATATGCCAAGATAAGCATGCATGTGTGTGAAATAGACCTAAAAAGGTGATGACTTCATGTTTTTTGGGCTCCAAATGCTCCATCAAGGCAAATACAAGGCTCAAAAATGTCTGCAAGCATCATGATCATCCTCCATTTGAGAGAAATGCCCAAATCATACATCAAAGCAGCTCTAAGGGTCGAAAATCTATCTGTGCGTGCTAGATGTCGTCTCAATGGGTTTCAAGTGAGCAATGTTGTGCCTCATGTCTCTAGCATTAGGGCCCCATCAGGTGCAACAAACCCTCCTTAATCATACTAAGAATTGTTGATTTTTGGGTAGCATTGGATGTGCTCTAGCTCCGAAATATTGTGGAGTGGTTAGAACACATGAGATCTCCAAGACCCAGAAATTACTTGGTGAAATTCCCACTGGATGGTATTTTATTAAAATAATTGATATTTTTAATGGGGTTCCTAAGTCTAAACATAGGAAAATTAAAATATTAATGGGTATTAATGAAAATATGGGTGAGAAGCTTATAAGAGACGAAGATCAAGTGTAATTAAATCTTAGACGTCGATTAGAGATTAGATCATGACTGTTGATTTCTCAACAAGAAAAGGATAAAGGAAGGCTTGGGGTCAATTGGAGAACACATAGAGAGATTGAGGAAATTGATTTTTTGAGGTGAGAAATTCTTAGGAGGGAAATCAATTGGGGAGATTTTGTAGCTGACGGGTAGTGATAGTTTGAGAATACAGACAGAGAGATAGAGAGAAGCTTGTGGACGCAGCGTAGTAGCTAGGAGAGCTAACGCTGGGCCAATCTGGGCCCACGCAGCCTTGACGCAGAGCCATAAGGGCCAGTGTAGGGGGAGAGGGTTGCCTTCCACGCAGAGTGCCGGAGTAGCCGAGGAGAGCTGATGCTGTGGGTAGAAGAGCTAATGCAGAGCCTTAGAGAGCTCTACGCAAGTCCACGCAGTTACTGCGAAGGGGCAGCATAGTTGTAGCTGGGGCTAGCCAGTTTTATTACCGGATCAGACATAATCTGTTGTTGATTTGGTGTAGCATCGGATGTGCTCTAGCCATGAAAATTGGTGGAGAGGCTAAAGAACATGAGATCTCCAAGACCCAGAAATGGGTTGGACAGATTGTACCCGGTTTGGGAGATATTAAAATAATTAATATTTTTAATGGAGTTTCTAAGTCTAAACTTGGGAAAAATAAAATATTAATGGGTATTAATATAAAACTGGGTTAGAAGGTTCCAAAAGACATGGATCAAGCCAAACCTAATCTTAGCTGTTGATTAGAGATGTAATCTCGGCCGTTGAAGGAACAACGAGAAAAGTATAAGAAGTGGCTTGAGAGTCAGTTGGAGAACACACCAGAGTAATCAGTCATTCATTTTGCTAGAGCGGGGTTGCTAAGCAAAGTTGAATCAGTGATCAGCAACGAGGGGCAGTGAATACGAGGTAGAGAGGCAGAGATAATACTGGGAGACCAGTGTAGAAGTAGAGAGAGCGAGAGGAACAACCAGTCCAGACTACGTAGAGCCCAACAGAGACAAGGTAGAGGGCCAGAGGGACTGCATCATCCATGCAGAGGGCCAGAGGGACCGTGTCATCCATGCAGAGGCTTCTGGAGTGACACAGAGGGTCCCAGAGGCTGCGCATTGCCTTAGAGGGCTGACACAGAGGGTCCTGGGGCTGACGCAGGTCAGCAGGAGGTTGATATAGAGGCCAAAAGGGCCAATGTTGAGCTTCAGTTGTGCCGGAGAGGGTTTCGTGGGATAGGTTTTCTGAATACTTGTTTCCGAATATAGAGGTATTGTTGCCGTGTATTTATCTCTGTCGGGTTAGTCGGTTAGGCACCTAGTTGTACTCATATAGATTGCATAATAATATGACCCTCTGAATAGCTGCACTGGTTTTCCCGCATTGGTTTTTTCCGAGGACATTTGTCCAAAAATAACAGTGTCACCTATGTGTTTGTTTTCTTTCAGTTGATGATCTGTAGATGTTGTGACTGTATTGTGTTTATTTCGGTATTTAAATGTATTAGATAACTTGTTCAAATTTAAACAAGTAGAAGAAATAAACCAACAAAATACAAATTAATTTTCTAACGAATAGAGTTAGAAAATTCAACATGGTATTAGAGGGTGATTGTAGATCATAGGAAAACTGAAGGCATCAACTTAGGAGAGCATTTGCAGGAGATTCAGCTGTCCCGAGTGACAGTGCTGATCTTTGCAGAAAGCGGCAAAGGAAGGAGTGGCACAGAGGGATTGCGTCATCAGTCTAGGCCAGAGAGAGGCAGCGCAGAGGCTGAGGAGGGCAAAAACAGGCTTGCGAAGAGGCCAGGTGGGTTGACACAGTTGGATGAGGGAGTTGTTTTGCTGATATTGGTATTGCACATAATGAAGAGGCTCAATCTTTAGTTGTAGGGGCATAGGAGGCTGCGGCTAGTTTGCGGAGCGAAGCTGGTGGGGTACTGTGGTTAGAACAGTAATTAACAGGGAAAAACAAGGTGGAGGGAGTTGCTGCCAAAGCGGATTTCTAGCCAAGGAATTCAGATCAGTGTTGCAGTTGCAAAAACGATCGGAGGGGGGCAACTTGACGTTGGCAGAATGATTTCCAGGAGGGTAATCGGGACTCAGAGGGAGTCCAGAAGAGAACTTCGAGATTGGAAGTAGAGAGACTCAACAGGAGTCGAAGTGAGAACTTCCAGGCGGGAAGTGGAGAGACTCGGAGGAGTTGACAGAGAAGAGCAAAGAGATGGTTGTGAATGGGTTGAAAGATCAGGATAGGCTGGACGGAGCGTCCAACTTTGTGGTCTGGAAGGTTAGGATCTTGTCCATTCTAGATAGACATCGTATTAAGGGCTTTGCCTTGAGAGTGATGGCTATCCTAGTTGACTCGATGGCTAATGAAAGGTACGATAAAGGAGATGTGGGACACTTTGAAGATATTGTTCCAGCATACTTCCGTGTAGAGGAAGATGCTCCTGGAGAATCAGCTAAGGTCATACCAGATGCAGAAGGGGGAGCAGATAGATGTGTTCCTCGGTCGGTTGAAGGAGATCCGTGACTAGCTAACTTCCATAGGGGCCACGCAGATCAGGAGTTGATAGTAAGGACCGCACTTAACGCAGTCTCCGAGGAAATGGAGACATTTATCCAGAGCATACTAGGCACGACGAGTCCTCCGGATTGGGAAGAATTGTGGGCGACTCTTTGTCAAGAAGAGATCATACGGCTGACCAAGGTGGGGAGTAGAGGCAAAGGGGTCAGGATCAAGAAGTAAGAGGAAGAGGATGTGGCTCCAGCATTTGCTGGAAAGCAGGAGAAGAGGAAGAAGAAGGACCTCTTCAATGTCAAGTGCTTCTATTGTGGGGAACTGGGTCACTATGCAAACCAGTGTCCGAGGAAGAAGAGTAAGGGAGAGGCTTCTGACTCAAAGTCAGCGCCAACAAGGGCGGAGAAAGAAGTCGAGGAGGATGACGATTGTGCCATGAGTGCTCATGTGCCAGTTGACAAGAAGTGGGGAGACATCGAGCTGTAGTCAGGAGATCCTTGAGGTACCCAACCTCTTGGATTATAACTTGCTATGGGAGCCCCGAAGAGGAGTGGCTGGATAGGCAGATGTAGGTAGAGACGGATGCAGATGAAGCAACAGAGAGTGCTACAGTGCAGGAGTCCTTGGCAACGCAAGGCTAGCAGGCTGCAACAGTGTGAGAGGCACGAGAGTGTTGCACCAGTGCAAGATGGCATATAGAGGTGTGCAATGGTGTGAGATGCAAGGAGTTGTTGCAGCAAAGGTCTGTAGAGGGAGCACTTGTGAGTGGCAGAGGGAGCTTCAACATTGGGAGTGTTTTTAGTCTGACAGGGATGTCAGAAGTTGGGTGGATCAATTACTTACTTCTTAGTAGCTGAGTTGCAGTTTAGTAGCACGATGCAACATGATAAGGGGGATGTAGTGTTGGGAGGATGGACCAACAACAACACGGATGCAGAGGGAACTATCGTACGGATGGAACAGTGGCAGTGGCAGGGCCATGGGCAGCAGTACAGGATGCAGCAGTGCAGAGGATGTTGGGTGGGGAGGCCTAGCATCAGCATAGGGATCGATGCTTGATAATCAGGGTGATGCTCAGTGTGGAGTATTACTAGAGTATAGTCCTCGCTAAGAGGGAGTGTTAATTTGGGGTAGCATTGGATGTGCTCTAGCCATGAAAATTGGTGGAGAGGCTAAAGCACATGAGATCTCTAAGACCCAGAAATGGTTTGGACAGATTGTACCTAGTTTGGGAGATTTAAGATAATTAATATTTTTAATGGAGTTCCTAAGTCTAAACTTAGGAAAAATAAAATATTAATGGGTATTAATATAAAACTGTGTTAGAAGGTTCCAAAAGACATGGATTAAGCCAAATCTAATCTTAGCCGTTGATTAGAGATGTAATTTCGGTTGTTGAAGGACCAACGAGAAAAGTATAAGAAGAGGCTTAAGGGTCAGTTGGAAAACACACCAGAGTGATCAGTCATTCATTTTGCTAGAGCGGGGTTGCTAAGCAAAGTTGAATCAGTGATCAGCAGCAAGGGGCAGTGAGTACGAGGCAGAGAGGCAAAGACAATAATGGGAGACTAGCGCAGAAGCAGAGAGAGCGAGAGCAACAACCAGTCTAGGCTACGCAGAGCCTAGCAGAGACAACGCAGAGGGCCAGAGGGACTGCGTCATCCACGCAGAGGCTGCTGGAGTGACATAGAGGGTTCCAGAGGCTGCGCAGTTCCTGAGAGGGCTAACACAGAGGGTCTTGGGGTTGACGCAGGGCAGTAAGAGGCTGATGCAGAGGTCAGAAGGGCCAGCACTGAGCTTGAGTTGTGTTGGAGAGGGTTTCGTGGGATAGGTTTTCTAATTACCTGTTTCCGAATATAGAGGTATTGCTGCCGTATATTTTTCTCTATCAAGAGTGTTGATTAGGCACCGAGTTGTACTCAAATAGACTACATAATAATATAACCATCTGAATAGCTACCCTTGTTTTCCAGCATTGGGTTTTTCTGCGGACTGTTAGGACCCCATATTGTCTCTCTCTGACCTTACATTTTGTTATAATATCACCCTTTTCAACCCATATTTGAAAGTCCTTGTTAGTGTTTTGACTCAATCATTTTAAAGGTATGCAGTGACTCTTCTCATCGCTATATGTTTAATTATTTAACATATAATCATGCTATCTTCATAATTGATCGTTGAAGTTGATTGAGTTGCTGAACAATTAAAGAATGATGTGCAGACCGCATTGTTGAAACTGCCTAAAGCAGGCAGGACTATCTTTTGCAGTTGCTGAAACAGCAAGAACAGCACGTGAATCTCGAAGATGAAACAACAAGAACAACACGCAAATCTCGAAGCTGAAACAGTTGAGATTTGCGTACCAGATTTGACAACTACAGAGGAACCTGATCGATCACCGAGGAAGCTGTTACATTGGTTGTAACGTTCATAATCTAAATTACTGTAACATCATTCTATTGACGGGAAACTGATTTCCCTATTTTTGTATAACGGGTTGAACTAGAATCTATAATGTAAATCTTTTGTAATAGATGTCTCCTCTATAAAGAGGAGACATCTACATTAGAGGGGGGGATGAACAAGCTGTAGTAGGAGGTTGTAGTTGAAGGAACGAGACTGAATCTTTTCTGTAATATGGTATATTGATGAATGAATAGAGTTTTGTTCTGAGTATCTCATCTTAGTCTCTGTTTCCTGGGGAATCTTGTGAGAAGGACAGGGCCCACCTTCATCACAAGATTCACCATTATCTTTCTGTCGTGTGTTAAGTGTGATTTTTGTTCATACCTTGTTAACAAGTACTGTTTCTGGATGTTATTTTACTTTTGCTGAAACTCTGTTTCTTTCTTAATCGATTGATGCTATTTCATGCGTGTCTCACCAGTAATTAGGTTTACAAAGTGAATTGGCGAACTGGATAAACAGAGGTAGGTGTTGAAGGTTCCCACTCTGGGGATAGGGTCTTGATCCTTTGTTACAGAATAGCCATTGTTTTCTTTCTGATCAATTATTCATCTCTTGTTAGATATCTGCAATAGAGTATAGTTGCTGTAACACAGAGTGAAGATTTAATGGGGTGTGATTTATTTATACAACTTTTAGTGTTAATTGAGTACATATAGTATGTAGTTTCCTTTGAAATAATCTGACTTTCCCGGGTTGACAATTTATGTGGCACTCGACTGTTTAATTAATAAGCAATTAAAGTGACCAACACGGACATTTGTCCAAAAATAACGATGTCACTTGTGTTCTTGTTTTCTTTAAGTTGATGATCTGTAGATGTTGTGATTGTATTTTGTTTATTTCGTTATTTAAATGTATTAAATAACTTGTTCGAATTTAAAAAGTAGAAGAAATAAACTAACAAAATACAAATTAATTTTCTAACGGGGATAAACTTAGAAAATTCAACATCTTTCGGGTAAAGTGAGGTAAAACTCACTCAGGTTCTCTGCCGTTGTGTTTCTCTGTCACTAGTTTGCTAGGAGGGAAACCAGCATTTGTATTCAGAACTTGTGTTTAATAATGGAAAACCCTTAGCGCTGTTGCATCGGTTTTCCTGCATTGGGTTTTTTCGGGGACGTTTAGTTCAAAAATAAGTGTGCCCTTTGTGTTTGTCTCATTTATTTTTTAGTACTTGATCTGTATATTGGTGTAGGCTGTAGTGTATTTGCTTTAATATTTTCCGAACATTTGTGAAAATAACCTGTTAAATGAAGAACATGTGAAAATTTCTGACACGAAATTCTATTGCAGTAATTGATTTATTTCTCCTACTTATTTCTCACAATAAGTTTTTTAGAAAACCCTTCAACAAACATTAAAATAAATTCTACTGCAGTTATCACATAACAGCATAGAGAAAAATAACAGTGATATACAAGCACAAGAATTAGTCACATCAACACAATTATTTTTAGACAATTGTCCCCAGAAAAACCCAATGCGGGAAAATCGGTGCAACAGATGAAGGTTTATTTATTATTCTTCAACAACAATCTCTTTACAAGGAATAATTTTGTGGTATAGAGAAACCTTCAAGAAAACACTTGAGATAATTTTCCTCCTCAGCCAGGAGAAATTATGACACCATAGAGACCCTTTATCCTTTACTGCGTCACCCCTGCATCATTTGTGTGAGGACTGCGTGAGATCTCGTCTCTCAGAGCTCTCCTTCTGCGCTGTCTCTCTAAGGCATCGCGTCACCTCCTCCTAAGTGTCTGACTGATGTTGTAACTCTCATCTTCCTTCACCATGCAACTCTTCCTCTGAAATCGAAATCCTTCTCCTTGAGAATCGATTTCCCTCGGGTTACTGAGTATTTGCCCGGTGTGTTTCCAAATGACTCTCAAGTCTTGTCTTATACTTTTCATGTTGATGAATCAACGACTGAGATTAAATCCCTAATCAACGGCTAAGATTAAAACATACTTGATCCTCGTCTCTTAGAAGCTTCTCACCCATATCTTTATTAATACCCATTAATATTTTTATTTTCCTAAATTTAGACTTAGGAACCCATTAACAATATTATTTATTTTAATAATTCTTCATCCGTGTGGAATTTCTGCAAATGATTTATGGGTCTTGGAGATCTCGTGTTCTAGTCCCTCCACAAAATTTTGGAGCTAGATTACATCCGATGCTATCCAAAATCAACACTCCCTCTTAGAGAGGAATGTGCTCTAGCAATACTCCCCAGTAGAAGTATCACATTGATCCACAACATTGGTCCTCTGTGCTATTGATGCTCAGCCTACTACCCCTCACCTACTGCGCTGCTACAAATTGTACTGCTTCCCATGACACTGCAAGTGTCACTACTACATCTGTATTGCAGCTCCCTCTGAATGTGCATCATCATGCTGCCCATTGCACTACCACTGTTAATTGCTGCACTACAACTCTTTATACTATCCGCTTCTACTACTGAAACAGATTCTTCACCATCCCCATAAACAAACTTTGTTCTTCCTAAAGCCTTTGTGAGGATGTCTGCCACCTGTTCTCCTATTGGGGTGTACCTCAATTATACTACCGCTCGTGGGACATAGTCTCCGACGAAGTGACACCTGATATCAATGTGCTTCGACCGATCAGGAAAGACTAGATACTCAGAGAGCTTGATGCAACTCTGATTATCACACAAAATACTGGTCGCTTCCATCTTTCTCCTAAATAGATTCACAAGCAATTTCCTAAGCCATATGGCTTCGCACAAAGTTGTGCTAGCTGCCATATATTTAGCTTCCACTGAGCTCAGAGCCACAGATTTTTGTTTCCTACTACACTAGGAGGTCATTCCTAATCTAATGTTGAAACAATACCCAGTGGTACTTTTTCGATCTACTGAACTTCCAGCCCAATTTGTGTCAGTGAACCCACTCAGCCTGATGTCATTGCCTTGGGTGTACATTAGTCCATGCTCGATTGTGCCTCGTATATATTGAGAACATGCTTGGCTACTGCCCAGTGCTCCCTCTTTGGTTCCACCATGAATTGACTGAGGGTGTTGACACCGTAACAAATGTCTAGCCTGGTATTGACCAGATACATTAGGGACCGTAAGAGTGGCTTGTACAAGGTGGGATCGACTTCTTTATCTTCGGATGCATCAATATTCTTCCAGTTGGTGATCATTGGAGTAGTCATAGGTCTACAATTCTGCATGTTGAACCTTTTCAAAATCTGTGTAGTGTATCTCTCTTGTTCAAGGAAATTTCACCCTTCTACTGCCAAACTTCCAACACTAGGAAATAATGCATCCATCCCAAATCCTTCATGTCGAATTCTGTGGCTAGGTTCTCCTTGCAATCTTTGATGAGCCTGGATGAGCCTGCCAGGAAAAGATCATCCACATATAACACCAGGATTAGAGGCTCATTCTCTACAACAAGATAGTATAGATTAGGATCTGTGTCATTCTTGACGAATCCCATCTTTTGCAAGAAGCCATCAATTCGCCTGTACCATGCTATAGGTGCCTGTTTAAGCCTAGACAAGGATTTCTTCAACCTGCAGACATGAGATTTCTTCTCACGTGTCCAAAAACCCTCTGGTTGTTCAATGTATACTTCTTTTTCTATCACCCCATTCAAGAACTTTGTCTTGACATCCATCTAATGAATCTCCCACTCCATCTATGTTGCAAGGGACATCATGGATCTAATAGAAGTATACCTGGCTATTGGGGCTAAAGTTTCTTTGTAGTCTATCCCTTCCTTCTGAGCATACCCCTTAGCCACAAACTTGGCTTTGTATTTTTCCACACTGCCATCTGCAGCGTATTTGACTTTGTAGAGCCATCGCGAACCTACAATTGACCTATCCTGACTCCTGAGGCCTAGGTACCACTTCCCAGACATCATTGATCATTATGGAACTATATTCCTGCACCATAGCATATACCCATATGTGATATTGAACGACTTCCTGAAAACTAAAGGGTTCTCCAACCTGAGCCACAAAGGCTTGGTATCTGTCTGGCTGTCTACGCTCCCTTTTCTCGTTCCTGGGTGCACCGATGAAATTCTCTGCATTTCATAGTATCTGTCGAAGTTCCCGGCTCGTTCTACCACTGGTAGTGGGTATCTAGATGCTCCTCTTCTTGGGACTCCACCTGTTGTGATACCTCTGGAGTTTTCCTTTAGGAGAAATACTATTGCTAGTTTCTATTGGACGAAGTGGCTGGAGCAACGGATCATCCTTTTGCTGCTCTTCAGAAGGCATTTCTCGGGATTTGCTGAAAGCTCTATCCTATATGAACTTTACATTCCATCAAATAACAGTGTTCTTATTGAAATTTCTAAGTCTAACTCGTTAGAAAATTTCTTGTGCCATCTAGTTTATTTCACCTACTTGTTTAATTACTAAACAAGTTATTTAACCATATAAATACTGAAATAAACACATTGCTTTCTTAACCATCTACAGATCATCAACTGAAAGAAATAGACAAACACATAAGGGACATTGTTATTTTTAGAAAATCGTCCCTGGAAAAACCCAACTTGGGAAAACCGGTTCAATAGTTCTGAGGGTTTTATTATTAAGCAGATTTTCTGAGTACAACTGGGTGCCAAACTGGCTCACGCTACAGAGAAATCAATCTGGTAGTAATACCTGTCTTTGGAAGCAGATATTCTGAAAGTCTGCTCCATGAAACTCTCTCGAACGCTTCTCTGTGGCACTGCGTCAGCCCTCCTGGCCTCAACGTCAGCCTTCCTGACCTCAGCATCAAGTTGAAACCCTTTGTGTCAGCCCTCTGAAGCTTTGCGCAGCCTCTTTGGCCCTCTGCGCAGTTACTCTGGCCTCTACGTGTGTTCTGCTGGCTCTGCGTCTGCCTTTTTGCCTCTGTGCTAGTCTTCCGACACTATCTCTGCCTCTGTGCTATGCACTCACTGCCCCTCGGTGCAACTTTGATCACTGGTTCGATTTATCTTAGCAAACCCTGCTCTAGAAAATTGAACTGATTGATCAATCTGGTGTATCTCCAACTGACCTTCAAGCCTCCTCTTATATTTTTTCTGTTGAGTCTTCAGTGGTTGAGATTAAATCTCTAATCAACGTCTAAGATTAGATTTGACTTGATCCATGCCATTTAGAACTTTTTAACTCAGTTTTATATTAATACCCATTAATATTTTTATTTTCCTAAGTTTAGACTTAGGAACCCATTAAAAATATTAATTATTTTAATATCTCCTTCACCCGACAGAATTTCCCCAAACCATTTCGGGGTCTTGGAGATCCCATGTGCTTTAGCTTCTCCACCAATTTTCATGGTTAGAGCACATCCGATGCTATTCCAAATAAACACTCCCTCTTAGCGAGAAATGTACTATAGTAATACTCCACCATTGAGCATCACCCAGATCATCTGACACTGGTACCTGTGCTGGTGCTTGGCCTCCCTGCCCAACATCCTCTGCACTGCTGCATCATGTACTACTGCCCATAGCTATACCACTGCCACTGGTACATCTGTACAACAGCTCCTCTGCATCTGTGTTATTGCTGGTCCTTCCTCCCAACTCTGCATCTGCATTGCAATCCTCTATCTTCACGCTGCATCGTGCTGCCTATAGCACTACCACTGCTACCGCTGCACTGCAACTCAGTCACTGAGACGATGGTAACTGATCTACCCAACTACTAACATCCTTGTCAGGCTAGAAACCCTTTTGATGCTGAAGCTCTCTTTGCTGCTATCCTGTGCTCCTTCTGTGATCCAAATTTAAACAGGAATGCAACAAATTATCGATATAACCATAAATACAGAGATGCAACAGAAATAATACTTCATTTCATTAATGTAAAATACTGAAATATGCTTACAAACAAAAATGGAAATAAACCAGCTAGGGCGATTGTAGCTTATCCTTGAGAAGGGATGTGGCGGTTACATACCTCTGAATTGTCTTACAATGAGGCTCGAAAGCCTATTTATTGTTGAGAAACAATGGAAAACCCTAAACATCCAAAAACCTAACCCTTGGATATGAAGTGCCAAACTATGGGCCCTGTTTTGGGTAAATTGGTACACCAACTTCTCGGGGTCGTAACTTTGGCATACGCTCTCCGTTTGACGTGCACAATACCTCGTTAGAAAGATCTATCCGAGGACTACAACTTTGGGATGAACAACACCAATTTATGGACCCATGAACCCATTTCGCTCCTAGTTTTCCCAAAAAACGTCATTTAGGGCCTCAAAACGGCTCTGGAAGTTCAGGACCCGAAAAACTACTAAAAATAATAAATTGCGCTACAATTAAAGAAACTGAAAAACTGAAAGAAACAATGGTGGGGGTCCAAGTGGAATTGGTAGGTGGCCACCAATATCCACCTTGACCATTTCTCCCCCCTTAGGAAGCAATGGTCCCCATTGCGTTGAGTTCTTCCATAAGATGAGGAAACTTTTGCTGAACTTGGTCCCTGGTGAGCCACTTGCCCTGGTGAAGGAGTTGGCCTGCTTTGACAACTCGATACAGTTGGATCTTCTGTTGGTGAGTGTGCTTGATCTGTGTGTCCATGATCTAATCATTTGCAGCTTGTTCCAAGCAATTTGGATTTAACTCTGTTGGTGTGAGCTGTTTTGTAATGTCGGATGTTTCTAGTAATGGTGGAAAGTATGGTCGAAGGCGGTCCACATCGAACACTGGGTGCAAGCCAAGGAATGGGGGAATGCTGAGCTCAAATGCATTGTCTCCCACAACCTTGGTAATGGTGTAAGGACCATATCGGAATGGTCTGAGTTTCTGATAGGCTCCGGTAAGGCGTTCCTTTTACAAATGCAACCAGAATTTGTCGCCCACTTGAAACTTGTGTGGCACCCGATGTTGATCATGTCGCTGCTGTACTTGGCATTTGATTTCTCCAGAATGTTGTGGACCTGCTCGCAGATATGTTGGATGTGCTCAATGAAGTTGTTTGCCTTATCTATTTCGGATTGGACATGAGCCGAATCCGCCTGAGTAGCTGCAAATGGCATGGCCACATCAATGGGACATAGTGGCTGGAATACCAACTCAACTATAGTGTGCTTCCCAAATCATCTTGGTATGCTCGCTTGAAGGAACACAAAGGTGACCTAGGTGGCATAACAGGGCATCCCGAAGGTGAAAATCTGGAACATGCTGACCCTCCAAGAGTGTCTGATATGTGTGGCTGAATTCTAGGTCGCTTTTGTAGAGAAGTGGCCAATCAGAAGTCTTGTGCCCACAAGAGTTGAGCATGGTGGTTAACGCCATGATCGGTGGTCGGCTAAGGCAATCCACAAAATTATTGGTGATGCCCTTCTTATACTTGATATTCAAATGGAACTGTTGCAGGTATGTGGACCACTTTTGATGGCGATCATTCTGCAACTTCCCTTGCATCTATATGAACTGTAGGGGCCAGTGGTCTGTGTGGATGACCATTTCCTTCCCCAAAATGTAATGCTTCCATTGTCGGCAGGCCTGCATAATGGAATACATCTCTTTGTCATAAGTGGGATAATTTAGGATTGTGTCTGAAAATGTCTCACTGTGATATGCCATTGGATGCCCGTGTTGAGTAAGGACTGCCCCAATAGCATAGTCAGAGGCATCTGTCTCGATCTCAAATGGTTGTTGCAAGTCTGGTAATGCAAGCACTGGTGCTGAATAGAGGCAATGTTTCAACTCTGTTAATGCCTTCTGTTGAGATTCAGACCAAAAGAATTTTTCTTTCGCTCTTCCCTTGGTGACTTGACTCAAGGGCCAAGTGATATGAGAAAGTCCCAACATGGACCTGCGGTAGAAGTTAGCAAGACCCAGAAAGATGCGGAGCTTTGTTAGAGTGGTTGGAGATGGCCAATCCCGAATGACTCGATCTTGGCTGGATCCACATGCTCCCCTTGTTCATTAATAATGTATCCCAGACACTAAACTTAGGTCATGCCAAAAGTGCATTTCTCCAAATTGGCACATAACTTGTGTTGTCGTAGTGTTTGGAGAACTTGTCGGATGTGTTGGAGGTGCTCTTTCCAACTCTGGCTGAAGATCAGGATGTCATCCAAGTGTACCACTACAAATAAGTTGGTGCATGGCTGTATGATGTCATCCATTAGCCTCATTGAGGTTGCAGGAGCATTCGTCAACTCGAAAGGCATAACGAACCATTCGAAGGGGCCCTCCTTGGCTTTGAAGGCAGTCTTCCACACATCTGAAGGGTTCGATTGGTACTTGGTGATATCCTGACTTCAAATCGATCTTGCTGAAATATTTTGCCCCCTTCAGTTGGTCCAAGAGGTCATCAATCTGTGGGATCGGGTATCTATTCTGGACAGTGATCTTGTTTAGGGCCCGATAGTCAATACAAAGTCTCCAAGTCCCATCTTTCTTCTGTACCAATACGATCGGGCTCCCACAGGGCGATGAAATCGGTTGGATGTGACCTTTCTGCAGCAACTCCTGAAACTGCCTTTTGATTTCATCGTGCTCTAGAACGGAGCGCCAATAGATTGGTCCATTGGGCAGCGATGCGCCTGGGGTCAGATCGATGGAGTGCTTGACCTGATAGTGCAAAGGAACCCCTGCGGGGGAGTTGAAGATGTCCTCTTACTCCTCCACGACCTTGTCCATCTGTAGTTGTCGTGCGGAGGGTCCTTGTCTAGAGGTCGTGGCCATCGTCTTCTTCTTTCCTTCAGGGCGGATCATTAGGAAAACAAATTTCTCGGTTTTGGAAATGAGCTTACTGCATTGTTTTGCAATAACCAAAGAGATGGAGGTAGGCGGTGCTACCTCCGCTATCCTATACAACTTATTGCCCAAAGTAACAATAACAACACAAGGCCTTGACTCATATACAACATGTCGCTTCCACAAGTATGGTTGGCCTAATAATACATCACAAACATTAAGGGGAGCAATGTCACACAATATCTCATTCGTGAAGGGCTTGATGTTGTATGGCAGGCGATATTGTTGGCTCACGCAAAGATCCCATCCTTGGTGAAGCCAGCCGATAGTGTACGATTGTCAATGTACTGTGGTCGGTAAGCCCAATGACTTCACGACCTTTGCTGAAATGAGGTTCGTTTGGCTCCCGCTGGCGACAATGAACTGTAGCGGAAGAGGCGCTCCTTCTCCTCTGGATCTTCAAGTTCCTCCTTCTGGATCTTTGTGGTGGCAACGGCGGTGTTGGCCTCCGCATCGATAATCTGCTTCCCTTTGTCATTCCTCTTATCGGGTTTGGACTCAGAGTCTGAACATGCATCTGATTCTGAATACTTTATCTTGGCCACTAGTGACTTCTTGGCCCAACACTCACTTGTGTTGTGAGTGGAGCTCTTATGGAACTCACACCACTTTCTCATGTCCTTCTTTGGCTTTGCGGTGTTGTTTTTTGCTTGCAGCTTTGGCAGGTTGTCCTGGGCCACCTCGCCTTGGCTTTGACCTTTGTTCAGCGGTTTGGGGGTGCCTTTCCCTTGTTTCGGATTTGCAGATCCAAAGTATCACTTCTTTTGTTTAAACTTCTGCTCGATCTTGACAGCGTATCGATATGCCGTGCCAAGCGAGGAGATGTTCGGGAAGTCCATCTCGTCCTGGATATATCTATGTAGGCAGCTGCGGTATTTGAGTTCCAAATGCAGCTCATAATCCTTGATATCCAACTTTGTGCGAAGGGTATGAAAAATATTTGTGAACTCCGGCACATCTCGGTCCCTTCCCTGCCACAGCATGGTCCATTTTATGTATTTGTCCTCATAGCTCTTGACATGATAGTATTGTTCCTTGATGGCATCCCGGAATGGATTCCAAGTGGGTGCAGCTGAAAATAGTGATCTCGTACTTTCATCCTTCTGCTCGCAGTAGGTTTCCCACCAGTGCTTGACCTGGGGGGTTGTTGTGAGAAGTGCAAAAGTGATCTTTTCTCGACTGGAAAAATCATGAATAGAAAAATAACCATCTAGCAGATTTAACCATTTGTCTATGACATCTATGTCTATCTAACCCTCGAATATGGGGATTTCAAAGTTAACTTGTACCTTAAAGGGTGTGGCATTTCCAGAGTAGTTGTTGGAAGCAAATGCGTCACCGCTAGGTAGCTGTTGAAGGATCTGGGCAAAGTTTTCCATCATCACATTCCTTTGTCGCTCGAGAGCTTTTTCAAGCAAGAGTTTGATAGGATCTCTTGCCCCCTCGTCTTTCTTTTCATCCGCCATGGGAGGCCGTCGAGATTTGCGAGGCTGGTCTTGCAACGATTCGACTAGTTCAAGCCCTAACTCCTAATATCTCAACCTTGTTGGGGACATGCAAAGAAAAACAGAGAAAGAGCAGACCGCTTTGATACCACTGATCTTAATTTAAATAGGAATGCAACAAATTACAGATATAACCATAAATACAGAGACGCAGTAGAAATAATACTTCATTTCAATAATGTAAAACACTGAAATATGCTTACAAACATAAATGGAAATAAACCAACTAGGGCGATGATAGCTTATCCCTGAGAAGAGATGTGGTGGCTACATGCCTCTTAACTGTCTTACAATGAGGCTCGAAGGCCTATTTATTGTTGAGAAACAATGGAAAACCCTAAAGGTCCAAAAACCTAACCTTAGGAGATGAAGCGCCAAACTATGGGCCCCGTTTTGGGTAAATTGGTACATCAACTTCCCGGGGTCATAACCTTGGCATACGATCTCCATTTGATGTGCACAGTACCTCACTAGAAATATCTATCCGAGGGCTACAACTTTGGGATGAGCAACATCGGTCCATGGACTCATGTTTCTCCTAGTTTTCCCAAAAAATGTCGTTTAGGGCCTCAAAACGGCTCTAAAAGTTGATGACCCGAAAAACTATTAAAAATAGTAAATTGTGCTACAATTAAGGAAACTGAAAAACTGAAAGAAACAATGGTGGGGTTCCAAATGGAATTGGCGGGTGGCCACCAATATCCACTTGGATCATTCTGTTGCCTCTGCGCTGCTGCAACAAACTCTGTGACTCTCGAACCGCTGCAAACACCTATGTGCCTTCCTACACTACTGCAACCTCCTCTATGCCTCTCGTACTGCCCCAACCCTCTTTGCACTGCTAGGGACTACTACACTCCAACATTGTTCTGCTGCTCCATCTGCTTCCTCTTCTACCGACATCCACCATCCTGCTACTGTCACTTTGGGGCTCCCGTAGCCGGATATGATCCAAGAGTTTGGGTACCTCAAGGATCTGCCCCTCATCTCCTGTAGTCCTCCTGACTACAACTCGATGTCACCCCACCTCTGCTCTAGAGGTACATGAGCACTCATGGCACAATCGTCATCATCCTCTACCTCCTCCTCCACCTTAGCTGGCGTTGCCTTGGAGTCAGACACCTCTCCCTTATTCTTCTTCCTAGGACACTGGGTTGCATAATGACCCAACTCCTCACAGTTGAAGCACTTAATCTTGGAGAGGTCCTTTTTCTTCCTCTTCCCTTGCTTCCTTGCAGATACCAAAGCCACATCCTGTTCCTCCTCTTTCTTGACCCGGGCTCCTTCGCCACTACTTCCCGCCTTGGTCAGTGGTCTGATCCCTTCTTGGCAAAGCGTTGCCCACAGTTCTTCCCAATCTGGAAGATTCGCTCTGCCCAAAATGCTTTGGACGAATGTTGCCCACTCCTCGGAGACTGCGTTCAGCGCGGTCCTCACCATTAACCCCTGATTCAGCATGGCCCCTATGGAAGTCAGTTGGTCCTGAATCTCCCGGAACTTGCTGAGGAAGTGATCTATCTGCTCCCCCTTTTGCATTTGATACGGCTACAGATGATTCTCCAGTAGCATCTTCCTTTGCAAGGAAGTGCCCTGATACGATGTCATCAAAGTGTCCCACATCTCCTTTGTTGTATTCTTCTTAGCAATATGTTGAACTACATGATCCTTGACCCCATCAAGGATTATGCACTTTGCCTTGGCCATCGATTCTCTTACTTTTCGTTATCAGCTGGGTGGAATGGGATAGCCACGGTTCTCAAGGCGAAGGCCTTGATGCGATGTCTATCTAGAATAGACAGGATCTTGGCCTTCCAGATGACAAAGTTGGATGCCCCGTCCAGCCTGTCCTGATCCCTTAGTCCGTTCATGGCCATCTCTGCTCTTATTTTCAACTCCTTTGAGTCTCTACTTCCCTCCTGGAAGTTCTTTGTTGACTCTCTCTGAGTCTCTACTTCCCTCCTGGAAGTTCTTCTCTAGACTCCCTCTGAGTCTCAATTTCCCTCTTGGAAATCCTTCTGCCAATAGTCGAATCATACCTCTCCTGATCTCCTTTGCTCCTACAACACTGATCTAGATTTCTTGGCTAGAAATCCACCTAGGTAGCGACTCCCTCTACCTTGGTTCTATCCCATTAGGTATTTTTTTGCCTCGACAACAACAACACCCCACCAGCTTCATACTCCACAATCTGCCCAGAGCTTCCTATGCCCCAGCAACTGAAGAATTGAGCCTCTAGGCTCTGTGCAATCTCAATAGTGGCTGAATCAATCCACTAGCCAACTGCGTCACTCCTACTTGGTTGAGCAGGATGACATGGCTCTTCGTGAGCCTCTTCTGCCTCTCACTGCTTCTGTGTTGGCCCCTTCTCTAGCTCGAACTGATGATGCAAGCAGTCTGCGTCACCCCTTCTCTGTTGCTTTCTGCTTTGGAACAACTTCTGTCACTCAGGAGAGTTTTTTCTATTGCAAATTCTCTGATTCAGATGGTGCCTTCAGCTCTCCTGTGATCTGCAACGCTTTGGTACCATGTTGAAATTTCTAAATCTAACCCGTTATAAATTTTCCTGCACTATTTGGTTTATTTCACCTACTTGTTTAATTACTAAACAAGTTATTTAACCATATAAATACTCAAATAAACATAATGTAGTCTCAACCATCTATAGATCATCAACTGAAAGAAATAGACAAACACACAAGGGACACCGTTATTTTTGGACAATCGTGCCCGGAAAAACCCAACTTGGGAAAACGGTGCAACAATTTTGAGGGTTTTATTATTAAGCATATTTTTTGAGTACCACTTGGTGCCAAACTGGCTCACCTTATAGAGAAAGCAATCTGGCAGTAATACCTCTCTTCGGAAACAGATATTCTGAAAGTTTGCTTGACAAAACTCTCTCCAACGCTTCTCTGTGGCATTGCGTCAGCCCTCCTAACCTCAGTGTCAGCCTGAAACCCTTTGCGTCAGCCCTTTGAAGCTCTGTGCAACCTCTTTGGCCCTCTACGTCACTCACTTAGGCCATCTGGCCCTTTGCGCAGTGACTTTGGCCTTTGAACGCTTTCTGCTGGCTCTGCGTCTGCCTTTCTGCCTCTGCAACTGGTCTTCCGGCACTATCTATGCCTCTTTGCTATGCACTCACTACCCCTCACTACAACTCTGGTCACTGGTTCGATTTCTCTTAGCAAACCCCGCTCTAGAAAATCGAACTGATTGATCAATTAGGTGTATCTCCAACTGACCCTCAACCTCCTCTTATATTTTTTCTGTTGAGTCTTCAACAACTGAGATTAAATCTCTAATCAACGACTAAGATTAGATTTGACTTGATCCATGTTATTTAGAACCTTCTAACCCAGTTTTATGTTAATATCCATTAATATTTTTATTTTCTGAAGTTTAAACATAGGAACCCATTAAAAATATTAATTATTTTAATATCTCCTTCACCGGGCAGAATTTCCCCAAACGATTTTTGGGTCTTGGTGATCTCATCTGCTTTAGCCTCTCCACCAATTTTCATGGCTAGAGCACATCCGATGCTACCCCAGATCAACACTTCCTATTGCCCGGAAGATAGACTCTATATGCCTTAGCATTCTCGCTATATCCCACAAGATATCCTTTCTTCGCAGCGTGATCCAATTTCTTCCTTTTTTCTTCGGGTACATGGCAGTATTGCAAATTCCCAAATATCCTTAAATGACTCACCTCAAGCTTCTTACTGGTGAAGACACTCTCCAGACTAATATTACCTAGTGCCCTGTGAGGAGTCTTGTTCTGGACATACATTGTCGTGTAGCATGCTTTTGCCCATAGAAACTTGGGCATATCCTGGTCATACAACATTGCCCTGGCTTTTTCAACAATAGTCCTATTCTTCCTTTCTGCTACACCGTTTTTCTCTGGATTATAGGAGGTTGTCCACTCCCTTTTGACGCCTTCCCTTGCGTAAAAATCAGTGAAGTCCTTGTCAATGTATTCGCCACCATTGTTTGAGTGCAATATCTTTATCTTCTTTCTTGTTAGATTTCCAACTAGAGCCTTGAACTCTTTGAATTGACCACAAACCTCATCCTTGGTTTTTAGAAAGTAGATCCAAGTCTTTTTGGAATGGTCATCAATGAAGGTGACGAAGTACTCAGCACCACTAAGAGCTCTTGTGGACATGAGTTCGCAGATATCTGAGTATATCAATCCCAGAACACTCTTAGCTCTATTGTTTCTTCTGGAAAATGCAGCTTTGGCATACTTGCCCAGTGCGTATCCTCTGCATACATCACCTCGTTTGGTACTCAACTCTAGAACTCCTAATACTGTTCTCCCAAGAATTGTTAGAGACCCATGGTGTAAATGTCCCATCCTTTTGTGCCATAGTTCATTCAAATCTTTTTCCCCGCTGCTGTGTATCAGTGCCATTGGAGATTCTAGCTGTAATCTACACATCCTGTTACTTTTGACTCCAATTTGGGCCTTCTTTTTCTAACTCGAGTATTTGACATATACTTTCTCTTTAATGAAAAAAATATCATATCCCTTGTTTTGAAATTGAGATACAAAGAGTAAATTCATCCCCAATCCTGGCACATGTAGCACATTGGTTGCTCGAAGTCGATCCCGTACTTCTATTTGAAATACTATGGTACCTCTTCCTACGGGGGTACATTTTTACTATTTCCCATGGTGATTTGGAAGTTCATCCTTTCTTCCTAGTAATTCGAAAAAGATTCTCGTATTCCTGTCATGTGCCAAGAAGCTCCACTATCTATATACCAAACCTCAGAGGAGGCAACAATCGCTAAGCGAGCGACTTCTTCTTCCAGTTTGGAAGCTAACATAGAATAGTCATGATCCATGTTCCTCATGCTCTATTCTCCCTCTGGAAATCTGCGTGGTTCATTCTAAGTTGATGCCCCAACATCATGCTCTTGACTCATAGCAGATTCTTTACTCTTGTTCCCTGATCTTTGCTCCGATACCATGTGAAAATTTCTGACACGAAATTCTACTGCAGTAACTGATTTATTTCTCCTACTTATTTCTCACAATAAGTTGTTTACAAAACCCTTCAACAAACATTATAATTAATTCTACTACAGTTCTCACATAATATCATAGAGAAAAATAACATTGATATACAAGCACAAAAATCAATCACATTAACACAATTATTTTTGGACAATTGTCCCCGGAAAAACCCAATGCAGGAAAATTGGTGCAGCAGATGAGGGTTTATTTATTATTCTTCAACAACAATCTCTTTACAAGGAATAATTTTGCAGTATAGAGAAACCTTCAAGAAAACAGCTGAGATAATTTTCCTCCTCAGCTAAGAGAAATTTTGACACCACAGAGACCCTTTATCCTTCACTGTGTCATCGTTGCATCATTTGCATGAGGACTGTATCATCCATGCATCATTTGTGTGGGGACTGCGTGAGATCTCGTCCCTGTTGGTGCTATCTCTCAGAGCTCTCCTTCTGTGTTGTCTCTTTCGGGCACTGCGTCACCTCCTCCTCAGTGTCTGACTGATGCTATAACCCTCCTCTTCCTTCACCCTGCAACTCTCCCTCTGAAATCAAAATCCTTCTCCTTGAGAATTGATTTCCCTCAGGTTACTGAGTATTTGCCTAGTGTGTTTCCAAATGGCTCTCAAGTCTTCCCTTATACTTTTCCTGATATTGAAACAATGATCGAGATTAAGTCTCTAAGCAACGACTAAGATTAAAACAAACTTGATCGTCGTCTCTTGGAAGCTTCTCACCCATATCTTTATTAATACCCATTAATATTTTTATTTTCCTAAGTTTAGACTAAGGAACCCATTAAAAATATTAATTATTTTAATAATTCCTCATCTGGGTGGAATTTCTCCAAACGATTTCTAGGTCTTGGAGATCTCATGTGTTCTAACCCCTCTACAAGTTTTCGAAGCTAGAGCACATCTGATGCTACCCAAAATCAACAGAACACAAGTAGGTAATGCAAATCAGTTTACTACAGTAGGATTCTGGTCTATTAGACTCATAATTTTTCACATGGTATCAGAGGGATTGCAGATGAAGGAGGATTGAAACCATCAACGAAAGGATAGATGAAAATCTGTGTTGAAGACCTGTCTCGAGAGACAGCGTAGTTTCTGCCTGAGAGAGCAGAGGAGGGGTGACATAGTCACCAAGGGAGGCTCACACAGAGCCTGCATAAGCCTGATTTGGTGATGTTGTTGCTGCAGATGGCAGCGTAATGATTGTTGGGCCAACGTAGAGACTGTTGAGTGTCATTTTTCCAGTTGCCATGGCTAGAGGTGCAGCGCAGACTTCATCTGAAGTTGTCGGTGGGGTGTTGATTTTGTTGGTGCAGAACAATACCTAGTGGGTCAGGTAGAGGGAATCAATTCCTCAAAAAATTTCTTGCCAAGAGATCTAGATCTAGTGCTGAGCAACAACAAAGAGAGATAAGAGAGGAGTGGTTCGATAGTGGTTGGCAGAAGGATTTCCATGAAGGAAATTGAAATTCAGAGGGAGCTTGTTCCTTAGAGGATTTCTAGCGCCAAAGAAATCTAGATCCTGTTTTTGTTGGGGCAGCAGTGAAAGAGGGAGAAGAGAACCAATTCGACATTCATTTGAGCAGAGATGGTAGTCTTACGGACTGAGGAATCACGACAGGTTGGATGGAGCATCGAACTTTGTCATTTGGAAGGCCAGTATCCTGGCAGTTTTGGATAAAAATTGCATCAAGGACTATGCCTTGAAGCTAGTTGTTGTTCCTATTAATGTTGATCCTCTCAAGAAGTACGAGGAGTCTCAGGCTAAAGCGAAGTGCATGATCTTGGAGGGGGTCAAGGATCATGTGATCCCACATATTGCTGAGAAGGACACATCAAGGGAAATGTGGGAGGCCTTGACCACATTGTACGAGGGAACTTCTATTCAGCGGAAGATGTTGCTTGAGAGCTAGTTGAGATAGTTTCAGATTCAGAAGGGAGAAGAAATCGATCCCTTCCTTCTTAGGTTGCAAGGGATCGATGACCAACTAACTTCTGTAGGGGCCACACCAGATCTTGAATTCATGGTCATGACTGCCCTGAATGCAGTCACTGAAGATTGGGAAACCTTTGTTCAAATTATCTTGGGTTGGGCTTCTCTTCGCAGTTGGGAGGAGATGTGGGCAACTCTTTGATTGGAAGAGATCAAATGGTTGACCAAGGCGAGAAGCAACAACAAAGGGATCAGAGTCAAGAAGGAGGAAGAGGAGGATGTGACGCTTGCATCAGCAGGACAACAAGGGTAGCAGAAGACAAAGAAAAAGGACATATCCAAAGTCAGATGCTTCAAATGTGAAGAAATGGGTCATTTTGCCACACAGTGCCCTCAGAAAAAGGGCAATGGAGAGAAGGCTGACTCGAAGGCTGCTCCAGCGAAAGCTGACAAAGAGGACGATGATGAGGATTGCGCCATGAGTGCTCATGCACCTCTAGAGAAGAGGTGGGGCGATACTGAGTTGTAGTTGGGAGGACTACACAGGGGCAGGATCCTTGACTTGCCCAAACAATTGGATCACATATGGCTACGGGAGCCCTTAATGACATTAGCAAAATGACAGGAGTCAGTTGGTGCGAGGGATGATGGAGCAACAGTGATAGAGCTAGAGTGCCAAACTCTAAAGTAGCACAGTAGTGTTGGAACAGTGCATGAGGTACAGAGCAGATACAACAACGCAGTAGCATTAGAGGGTCAGCACAGATTAGCAGTAGAGCTAGCTTTAGCATCACGAGGTATCCAAATTGACCAGCATGTTAGCTTTTAGGTGCATTTTTAGTTGCTTACTTCATAGCAACTGAGTTGCAGTGCAATAGTTAGCAGTGGCAGTGCTATGGGCAGCATGAATCAACATATTAAGAGGGAGCTGCAATAGAGATGTAGCAGTGGCAGTGGCAGTTTCATGGGTAGTAGTACAGATTGCAGCAACGTAGTGGATGAGGGGCAGCAGGTCGAGCATCAGTAGCACAGAGGACCGATGCCTTGGATCAATGTGATACTTTTGTTGGGAAGTATTTCTAGAGCACATTCCTTGCTAAGAGGGAGTGTTGATTTTTGGGTAGCATCAGAAAGGATCTAGCTCCGAAATTTTGTGGAGGGGATAGAACACATGAGATCTTCAAGACCCATAAATCGTTTGGTGAAATTCCACCTGGATTGTATTTTATTAAAATAATTAATATTTTTAATGCGGTTCCTAAGTCTAAACTTAGGAAAATTAAAATATGAATGGGTATTAATGAAAATATGGGTGAGAACCTTCTAAGAGACAAGGATCAAGTCTAATTTAATCTTAGCCGTTGATTAGGGATTAGATCACGGTCGTTCATTTCTCAACAGGAAAACTATAAAGGAAGACTTGGGGTCAGTTGGAGAACACATAGAGAGAGATTGAGCAAATCGAGTTTCTGAGGTGAGAAGTTATCAGGAGAGAAATTGATTGGGGAGATCTTGCAACTGAGGGGCAGTGATATTTCAGGAATATAGACAGAAAAGTGGAGAGAAGTTGGTGGAGGCATCGCAATAGCTAGGAGCATTGATGTTGGGCCAGTGTGGGCCCATGTAGCCTTAACGTAGAGCTAGAAGGGTCAACGCAGAGGGAGAGAGCTGCCTTCCACGTAGAGTGTCGAAACTGCCAGAGCAGCCGGGGAAAGATGACGCTATGGGTAGAAGAGCTAACGTAGAGCCTCAGAGAGCTCTACCCAGGCCCATGCATTTATTGTGAAGGGGCAGCACAGTTGTAGCGGGGCCAACCAGTTTTGTTGCCGGATCAACCAGAAATTGCCGTGTAAAGTGAGGTAAAACTCACTCAGGTTTTCTGCCATTGTATTTCTTTGTCACTAGTTTTCCAGGAGGGCAACCAACACTTGTATTCAGAACTTCTGCTTAATAATAGAAAACCCTCAGAGTTGCTGCACCGTTTTTCCTGCATTGGGTTTTTCCGGGGACGTTTAGTCCAAAAATAAGTGTCCTTTGTGTGTTTGTCTCATTTATTTTTCAGTACTTGATCTGTATATTGGTGTAGGCTGTAGTGTATTTGCGTTAATATTTTCCAAACATTTATGAAAATAACTTGGTAAATGAAGAACACAAGTAGGTAATTGAAATCAATTTACTACAGTAGGATTTATGGTTTATTAGATTTAGAAATTTTCACAAGAATGACCATCCTCCTCTGAGTCCTGGATCATGGCATGCCCATCAATTAGAGTCAAGGCCAACTTGAGAGCATGTTTGGTCCATTGGTATATTATCAAAGATCTTCCATGCTAGGCAAGAGAAGCCCAATGTTCTGGCTCCTTAGGTTGCTCTAGGATGTATATCAACCGCTCAAGTCATCAAAAGGCCCAACACTTTGGTAAAGTGGGAAACACTGCACCTGCTACGTCATCATGCTCTCTAGAGTGTAGGATATGGCCTAGGAATTATGAGTGGAGTGCCCTCAAAGCCTCTAATGCTTTGCATCACTTGTTAAAATCAACTCAAAGTCAAGTGAAAGCAACCATTCATTAGAGACTAAGATCATAAATGCATCTAAATGGACCATACTCAAGTGTTTAGGGCATATTAATACTTCAAATTAAGATCACTTTGAAATATTTTACTAGACCAAGTCCCATAAAGGTGTTCCCTACCTGTGTAGGGGTGGCTAAGTATTCATCCCTATTAGGTGCTTCTAGCCCCTAAGGGGAGGTGGCGTTTCCAAGGTTAACCCTTCAATCAATAGGTATTGGTGTAAGTAAGTGGCAATGGAAGGGAAGAACATTCATGGCCAAGTGCCATGGTGAGGAGACCAACTAATGGGAGTCCACATCTTGAGTGTATAGATGTAATGGAGGGAGTAATCATGGATTAATGAATTACCCTACTCATCTTGCTTTTCCCACCCCTTTAGTGCGCCTTTAATTTTTTTATAATGATTTGTATTTTGGTGCAAATATCAAGGGTTAAAGCTTGATTTTTATAAGAGCATTTAATTTACCCCTTAAGATGTGGTGGTTTGTCACTAATTAGGGTTGGAACATGCAAGGGTTCCTTTTGATGAGATGGAGCATAAAGTACTTAGGAACCAGGCGATGGCTAACAAGGAGGGTAGAGATCATGCTATGCTTTTCCCACATGCTAAATTATGTTCTGGACATCTTTTGCGTTTTGATCTTCTTTTCTTTCATTGTCCCTCTATTAGTCCTTTCCATTCTTTTAGCTACATCAACCTCCAGAGCAATGTTTTTCGACCCTACTCAAAGATGTGTATAAGAGAGCACCAAATCCCACTGAATCAATGGTAGGTTAACCTGAAGAAAGGAGATTGTATAGTGTGATCTGGAAGGTGTTATGTATGGTAAAGGGAGAATGAACATGCTATTTCAAATCCGGGTCTTCCAAGTAGTGCCCCTCCTAGAAGCCTAAGGCCTTAGGGGAGGTCCCATTGGACTAGGGTTAAAATTTAAATCCCTTGGTAAAGTGAGAAAACAAAATTATAGTCAATATCAGTGAATCATGTAGATCATCCCTTTCTCTATACTAAATTCCCAAAACATTAAGTAAAATCTCCAGATCCCACCTTCATTTAAGAGGAATGTTGGATGGATACAGGTATAGTGATTGGTGCAGATGGTGGAGGAGCTGGAATATCATCATAATCAAGCTAATTTGTAGTGTTGTTGGCTAGCTGGATATCGAAATGTTAAATTTTCAGATTGTTCAATTATGTACCAGTTACTTTAGCCCAATTTATCTTTTCATTAAGAGTGCATCCAATTATTAGCAGTATAACCAATCATAAACATAACTGAAGAAAGAACAATGTTTACAATGAAAGAGAAGACAAGAGGACACAATAGGTTGGCCCAAGTCTAGGGAAAAACCCCACAAGGGGGGAACCCTTTCAAATATTCTTCTTTAGTAGATCGTCATAAAAAGAGTTCAGCAATGAGTACAATGAGCCCAATACATATGAATTGCAACAGAGAATAATAAATCAGATCTATAAATCTACAAATTTGTTATAACAACGAAGAAACTCAGATCTACCAGATCTCTGAAGATGACCGAAGCAAGATGTTCAAACCCTAGATCTGAATTGGGTTGTTCTCATCAACACTATCTGCGGGTCACTGAAACTTCAGGGTCACTCTCATGAATACAGTATGTGGGTGACTGTAACTATAGAGTCGCTCCTAGGAGGTCTTTGTGCGTGCGACCTCGGAACTGAATTGCAAAAACCCACAGTTGCTCTCTTGACGAACTGTGCGAGCGGCCAGAGGAACAAAGTCGCACTTTGGCTGAGCTGTGCCAATGACTACTTTATCCGGGTCGCTCCCAAGGCTACCTAGTGCGAGCGACAAAGGATTGGATCCGTCCAATCTGCATATGAACTCAAAGTCACTCTCTCTGAACTATCTCTGAGCAACTAGAGAGCCGAAGTCGCTCTCTTACCAACTTTATGCCTATGACTGAGGACGGAAAACTTCTGATCTGTGCTAGCGACCGAGATCCAAAAAATCTTAACCTAGAGCGAACCTTTCACATGTACTTTCAGACCCAATGTGAACTTTTGCCAATGAACCTGTGCGAGCCAAAGACAAAAATAGAAGAATAGAAACATTCCTTGATGGAGTGTGTCCAAACGAGCTTGAGGTCGCTTCCTTTTATAGGCTTTCTTGAGGGTTTACTTGGGGTTGAGGTTGACCCAAGTGGTTAGGGCCGACCCATTCCATAGTGAATGAATGAATAAAATAATTCAAAGCATAACTTCCGCTTAACTGAATTGGGTGATATTTAGGTCGATTTTGGTCCTCTCGAAAAGAGGAATTTAATGCAAGAAACATTTTGGTCATTTTGAGCTATCCAATGTGGAATTTGACCCTATTTTCAAAATTAACACTCTCTCTCAACTAGGAAGAATTCCACTTGTCAATATTTGTCAGTTAATATTCACATCATCCTTTCAAGTTGTTGTAATGCTTGACTCTCTCTGCTCAACTCTAATTGCTGAAACTTTCTCAGATCTAGAAGAAGAATTTGTTACTGGAGGGGAGCTCAAGTTGCCACCCTGTATCCATCATGTTGTTGTCTGGGATCTCTGCTAATAGGCTACTACCCATAATATCATCATTAGTCGTCATCGAAGAGCACATCATCATGGAGCATGTCTCAACCTGTAACCATATCGGGGAGCAATAGCTTCCATCCATACCGAGAAGTAGGATAACACATCTCACAGGGGAGTGAACCCTCGACTCTAGAATCTCATCGGGGAGCTTACCCTCTACCCGGAATCATATCGGGTTATCTCAACCCATCTTATTGCCTACTGATGTTCCCATGGATGACCCGAAATAATCATGTGGTAGAACACCTGCATCATAATCAACTTGGGTTGTACACCTTGTTGACCACTACGTGTTAACGAGCCATAGCACTACCCCCCCTTTTTTTGCAAAAGGGATAATGTCTGATCAATGTGTCCGCGTCGTTCAACTATGATCATCAGCCTGATCATCATGTTATATTGTAAACCCTTTCTGCATGTGTAAAATGTAATAATCTCAGCAATTCGTATCCTGTATGTAATTGCCTAGGTAAACCTACTTTTCTGGTGATGATCTACATTCTGGGAGCTTTTTTGTTTTACTGATCCATTCTCGAATGGTCGGTAGAGTTTTCCTTTAGCCTTACCCCAAAGACGGAATGGATTTTGTCATTGGGATCTTAGGCGAGTCCTAGTGTTATAGATTGAATCTATGTAAAAGTGATTTGGGAATAATCCTAACCATTTTGTTAGGTTATTTTATTACAAATGGCTTGGTATGTTGGATTATATTTGTGTCTCAAAAATGGGTATTCTGTGAGGGTCTATTTCAAATGGGTTTTCCCTCTTCAGATGTAAAAAATATGAAAATTGTGATGTAAAGTGTCTTGAGGGTTGGAAAAATATTTTATCCTCTCGTAGGTTAATTAATTAAATTTTCTGGCCAAAAATTAATTAAAATCCTAAGCCAAAAATTTAATTAATTCTAGGTCCTAGGTAAATTTAAATTCTCTGAAGGCAAAATTCATTGGTCCTTAAAATTTAATTTTAAGAGGTCCAGGGACTAAGGTAAATTAATTCTTTTGCTAAATTTTAAGCCTTTGGTCCCTGGGGTTAAGTCAAAGTCAAAATTCCGAGGAAATTAATTCAAAAATTTAATTTTTGAATTAATTAAATTTCATTTAATTGAAAAATTCGAATTTTTTCAAGAATTTAAAATTTTGATGGATGAGATTAAAAGAAATTTTGATCGTCATCAACGGTCGAGATTGCTTTGACGAGGATCACTCGAACTAGTTGTTGGAGGATTTATCTTTAAATAGGAGGCATTTTTCAGTAAGTTCATCCGATCTTTGGATCGTGCCCAAAGCGAAAAACTCTCGTGTAAACTTTTTCGGATAATAAAGGAAGACGTTGGGGTTAATTTTTGCTGGTGTTACTCTTTGTGGAAATACTGTAAGATGTGTTATTTTCATGCGTATTTTTTTTTTTTTAGCCATTGATAATAGCTTCTGAAGATTGATTTGAGTACACGTATCTTGCTCAGTCGGTGGGGTTTGAATAATAATCTAAATTCTGAACATAATAGTAGATATCTCTATTTGTCTGAGTTCATTATTGTTTTCTCACTCTATGTTGATGGCTGAATTGAGTTTTGTAGGAAAGTTTTGATTTTTAGATCATCGGGCGTTCAGGGAATTTTTCGGTTGAACCAACCAACTCTCGATCCGTGTTTTTTTTAAGAGCCCAACTTAATTTAATCCCGGGCTTATCATAAGATATTTGTTATGGGTGATGCGTAAAGGGTTTTGAGCTCAGTACCTCCTTTAAAATTCAAAAAATTTAATTTTTCTGTGCTAAATCGATAGATCTGGCTATTGAGAGCCTCAAATTATCAGATCTGGAAGCTGGGTTGGACTCACGCTCCCTAGATCTGATAGATCTGCCACTCATGTACATAGATCTGTAATTATTTTCAGTTTTCTGACTTGGGTTTGCTAGGTTTTAGTTTTTTTGGGTCATTGTATATATCGTTTGGGTGTTTCTTGTTGTCTTGCAGCGACATATCTAAGGAGAAATCTATATAGAGTCCATATCTAGGCCTTGGAGGGTAAGATCTGGATCTCTGGGATTCATCAGCATAATTCTGCAGGGAGTTTATTCAATTAATTTTACAGTCTAAGGGTTTAAAGAGTTTTAAATTTGAAAAACTTTATAGGATCTAGAAATTTTGTGAGGGTGTCATGGTTAGATCTGAAACAAGGCTACTGTTTTCTACAGTGTTTTTCTTATTCTCTGGAAAAATTTGAATTTTTTTTTGTTGGGTCTCCCTCTGCTTGTGTTTTGGGGTTTCCCCTCGTCTCTGCACCTGTACGTTGTCATTGCCCTTCCTTCACCTGCGAGCAACACCATTCTAGCTCCCCTCAGCTCCATTTTTCCCTCGAAATTCATCCATAAGCCCGCAATTCTTTCCTTCAACCTACATTATGCTGTTCTGCGACTCTCAAATGCTACCATCCAAACCTGCAAGCTGCATACGTCGTCGTCCTTGCAAAAGAGCCCCACGCCCATTTCGAATTCCTTGTCTGTCGATCTCTCCCCATCCGTAGCCTCCTCTCGCTGTATTTTCATCTCTCTCTGATCCGAATCCCCTCGTCTCCTCCTCTAGCCACTCCCATCGCTCATCCCTTACACGCACAGCGGCATCAATTTCCTCGCAGCTAACTCATTCGGCCTCAACATCTCCCTTCCAATGCTGCTTGATCTCCCTTCCTCCGTCCATCCTTTCAATCTCCACACAACAAATACAAAGCATCGACTTTTCATTTCATTTTTTTTATTATTTTATGTATACAGGTTAGGTTGGGGTTTAGCATTTTCGATTTTCTTTTGTTTTCGTTTGTATTGTTAGTTTAGTTAGTTCTTTTTTATTTTTATTTTTATGTATATGCTTTTTATTTTTATTTTTTTTTCATTTTTTTGAGATTCGATTTTACTTCTTTTTTTTTCTCATTTCATTTCATCTTTTTTATTTTTACTTTCATTTTGATTTTGAAAATAAATAAAAATTAAAATTTCCTAAAAGTTAAAAAATCTAAAACATTTAGAAAATCATTTTAATTTTTAAAATCTAAAATCCGAAAAACATTAAAAATTCTAAAAATCCTAAAAATTAAAAAATTCTAAAAAATTCTAAAAATTTAAAAAATCTTTAAAAAATCTAAAAAGATTTTAAACTTTTGTGACTAAAGAGTTAAAATAAATTAAGGGATTTGTACTTAAAATTTTGATTTATTAACTCCTTGATTTGTTTTACTTCTTTATTTTTTGCTTAAAGAATAATTGAAGAGCTAATCTAAAGTTCCTTGGTTTCTTTTCATGGTAAATAATTTTTCTATGGTCAAGTGCAATAAACGTTTTAAATCATATTGACTGTTGGAGAAAGTTAATTGAATCTAGATCTAGGCAGTTAATAGAAATCATTTTAAATTTGGAATCTCTTGCATGTTAAAGTTTTGGGCGTTTACATTAATTGTTCATGATCGTCACTTTGCCACATCTATAAGTTTTCTCTGGATGACTTGTTATTACTTAGCCTATGGTTAATTCAATATATAAGACACTGGTCTGTAGTCATTTATATCTTGTAATTGTGTCTTATCTTAATCCATCTATCGTAATTGACCGAGACTTGATTTAAATTTATTAAGTTGTTCATCATTAAAATCTCCTAGAGCCTGTGTTCCGCACGCTTTATCATCCATTTACCTTAGGGATTACCCCCCTTGACTTGCTTAGGAGAGAGTCTAAATGGAGTGACTAAGGGTCAAGAGTGACAACCCTCACTCTGAGCGTTGTTGCGGTGCCTAGATACTCTGTGTGACAACACAACCCAAGTACACTCTTAACTCGTTGGCCAAAATGAGGAGCGGTATTCCCTTCAAGATGGCCTGCTTAAGGGTATGATGCCAACTGGGGTATACTCTGCAAGACCAAGAGGGGAGCAACATTCTCTGACTCTATAAATATAGGGGAGCAACATTCTTCAACCTTGAGTAACAAATAGGGTAACACCTTATTGTCGAGAGTTCCCTCAACCCCAAGAGCCCTCTATCTCAATTCCTCACCCTAGGAGCTCAAGCAAGGTGGGAAGAGTATGCTCAATGTTCTCGTTCAGTGCTGCTCCTTATCCGGAGGGGCTATATCCATTAGTCCAAGCCGTTCTTTGAAAATCGAGAACTTTGTCTTTGGTAATGCCTTGGTGAGAATATTTGCAATCTGTTCTTCTATTGATATGTGATGGAGCTTGATAGCTCCTCTCTGCACCATATCTCGAATGAAGTGATATCGAATTTCAATATGCTTAGAGTTGTTATGAAACACAGGATTTTCTGCCAAACAGATCCCGCTCTTGTTGTCACAGTATATCACTGTGGTATCTAGGATCTGCACAAAAAACTCTCCAAAGAGATTTCTCAACCATACTGCCTTGCAACTGTGAAAATTCCTAGATCTAACAATATCAGGAATCTTACTGCAACCAACTGAATCTACTTCATCTAGATTGTAAATTACATTACAAGCTTATTTCAGATTTCTTAATGAAACATTGAAGTAAATCACTGAAGCAACCTACACCAAATTAAATGTGATTCTGAAACATAGACACTGAGCAAGGAAAATAGAAACACATAGGACAACATTATTTTTGGACAATAATCCCCGGAAAAACCTAATGTGGGAAAACAAGTGCAGCAGCTCTGAGAGTTTATTATTATTAAGCAATAGCAAATTCTGAATACATTAATGAATACCTGACAGTGTTATTCAGTTACAGAGAAATACTGGCGGAAGCTTTGTGAGTTTACCTCACACAATCACTGAGAAAAAGTCCTGACTGTTTTGGTTGCTGGATGAGGTGCCCATGGCAGGGATTGCACTATCTCTACACTACCTCTACGATGTCCTAGCGTCAAACCTTTTAGGCACTGTGTCAGCCAGCTGGGGAATCGATCAGTAGCCTAGAGTGACTGCTTTTAGCCGCCAGGTTTCACACCTCGGCTTCCGGCTGCTGAAATTGACCCTCTGCAGTGACTTTTGACTCTCTCTCTCTCCCTCTCTTTCTCTCTCTCTTTGCGCTGGTTCTGGGTGGCCTTCTGTCCCTGCGTCAGCCTCTGCGTCAAGGCTACTGGATTACTCAATACCTCTCTTTGCTGATGTATCTCCGGAAAAGAATCTCTCTCTCCAGAAGCTGCTATCCCTGCCCCTCAACTGCAAGAGATGTACTCAATCGATTTTTCCTCCTGAGAACTTCTCACTTCAGAAAATTGATTTTCTCAATCTCTCTGTGTGTTTTCCAAATGCCCCTCAAGCCCCTTCTAATATCTTTTTGGTGGACAACCAACGGCCTAGATTAAATCATAATCAAAGGCTTAGATCGTTTTGGCTTGATTCATGTCTTTTTCTAGAAGTTTCACCCCTGATTAGGTTAATACCCATTAATATTTTAATTTTCCGAAGTTTAGACTTAGGAACACCATTAAAAATATTAATTATTTTAATAAAATCACTTCTGGGTGGAATTTCCCAAAACGCTTTCTGGGTTCTTTGGAATGCATGTGCCCAAGCCTCCATGCAAAATTTAAGGCTTAGTTCACATCTGATGCTACCCCAAATCAAAAGAAACTCACCATGCTAGTGATAATATATTCTGCTTCAAATGGGCTCGGTCATGAAAGTGTTTTTTGCGTAGCATATGTCTGGACAGGTGTTCACAAGGAACATCAGAGCCCCAATCAGTTGTCTATACTGAGATGGATTCTCCAAGTATAGTCCTGCAACATCTCCACATAATTTCTTGAAGTTTATTGCCATTGGAGTGACCATGGATTTACATTTAGTCATTCCAAATCTTTCTTGCAACTTTACAATGCATTTTCCTTGTGATAGGAAAATCTCCCCAGACTTTTGCCATATTTCAAGGCTCAAAAAGTAGTGCATGAGACCAAGGTCTTTCATCTCAAACTCAGAGGCTAACTTCCTCTACATTCGATCATCATAGGCTCACTACCTGTCAAAATAGATCATCAACATACAAAACCAAAATCAATGGCATACCTTGGACTACCTTGAAGTAGAGGTTGGGATCGACATTGCTTCTTGTCAATCCCAGCTTCACTAAGTAACTGTCAATACACGCATACCAAGCTCGGGAGATGGCTTCAAACCATACAATGCATTCTTCAACCTGCAAACATGTGTTCTTCGAGCTTCCACTTCAAATCCTTCTGCTTGTTCAACATATACCTCTCCCTGTAACATGCCATGGAGGAAAACGGTTTTTACATCCATCTAATGAAGAGTCCATCCTTGACATGTAGAAAGGGAAACTATAGAACAGATGGTTGTATATCGAGTTACGGGAGCAAATATGTCATCATAATGTTCTCCCTCTTTCTGAGAGAAGCCTCGAGTCACGAACCTTGCTTTATATTTCTCAATGCTGCCATCAATTCCGTGTTTGATTTTAAATGGCCATTTTGAAGTCACAATAGACTTCCCTTTTGGTCTAGGTACAATATCCCATACATCATTTTTCATAATTGATTCATATTATCTAGCCTCAACATCCTTCCAGTCTTGTTCTTTTACTGCTTCTTCGAAGGTGGATGGTTCGACGTGAATCATAGTATTCATAGTAGCAACATATCCTTGATACCTACATGGTTGTTTCCTTTGTCTGGATGATTTGCGGATGGGGACATTTATTTCAGTATCTTGTAAAGTATCGCGAAGCCAAAGTGGTCTCTTATTGGAGGGAGGATCACTTGGAGGAGGATCTAATGAATCCATGGGCTCTATGGGATCATAAACCATATCAGGGTCGAGTGCAGATGGACCATCTAGAATATCCCAGTCATCATTCTCTTCCGTGGGAGGAGGAGGTGGAGGAAGATCTGTTCCTTTTCCAAGCGCAACATCTTCATCAAATGTTACATCCCTATTAATTTCGACCTTCCTTTGACCAAGAATATAAATTCTATATGCTTCAGAGTTTTCACAATAAACCACAAACATACCTTTTTTGCCAGTAGCTTCTAGTTTGTTCCTTTTGTCTTTCGGCACATGAAAATACACTGGGCATCCAAATACACAAAGATGGCTGATGTCAGGCTTAGTTCTTGTGAAAATTTCTTCATGAGTCTTGTTTTCTATTGCTTGATGAGGCACCCCGTTTTGAACATATACCGCAGTAGATGTAGCTTCAGCCCAAAGGAACTTTGGCACCTTTTGATCATGGAGCATAGCATGAGCAATTTCGATTATAGACTTGTTCTCCTCCATTGTCGGACCTGAAGACTTTGATTCTCTTTCCTAATCAATTTTCGATAATGCTTTCAATTCCTTGAATGTTTCAAAGGCTTCATCCTTGTGCTTAAGATAGTATATTCATGTCTTTCTTGAGAAGTCGTCAATAAAGGTTATGTAGTAAAGGTGACCACCAAAAGAATGAATGAGATGAAGGATGTCATGAGTTTTGTTCTTACTGGAGAGAAATGGTCTCCTTGTTTTCTTTCCACCTACACAACCTAGGCAAACTCCATCATGATGAGCTTGAACATCAGGAATACCAGAGACCAATTTCTTTAATTTAGGAAGTGCATTAGAGTGAAGATGAGCCAGTCTGCGGTGCCATAATTCGCTCAAGTGATTGGTATTATGAACCAATGTAAAGAGAGGTCTTCCAATGACCCTATAGAGACCTTTAGATCTCGATCCTAGTGTGAAGGCATCTCACATAGATGAATTAGCGGTCCAAGTTAGAACTTTATCTTAGATGAATGCAACCCTCATCCCTTTGTCTTCCAATGTAGATACAAATACCAAATTCTTCATTAATCCTTGTACATACATGACATCATGCAACATAACTGATTCTCCAGAATTTAGCTAAAATTTGACAGACGCAAAACCTTTCATGGGATGAGTAGAATTGTCTCCAAGAATGATCTTTAGTTTAGTCTCCCTATCTACCAAATCAAAGACGACGTCTTTATAACCAGAGAAAGTGGCCCCCATTGTCAACTAGCCAACTATCCCACGAATCCAGTGGGAAAGAACTAGTAAGAGATGAAATGAGTATGTATTCAGATGTATTTACAACATTACTTTCTTACTTGCAACCCCTTGGTTTCTTTGAGGATGATTTTCTTCACGGTCGCTTGAGGAGTCTCTTTTTCTTCTATCATCTCTTCTGTCATGGTTATTTATTTGATAGTCTTTTCTTCTTTTATTATTGTAGTTACCTCTAGTGTTGTAGCATGGCCTCTTTCCTTTTTCAGGACAGTCTCATGCATAATGACCTTTCTTATGACAATTGAAGCATTCAATATGAGATGTCGATCTGTCATTCCTTCTTTTTGTATTTTGAGAAGAAGGCTTCCTAGATGAACCTCCTCTTGCGTTTTCTTTTTCCATGAGTGATGTATCTTGCGGGTTCTCCCTCGTCATGCTTTTGGATCCTTCCTCTTGCTATCATTCTGGATTCTTCTTGAGTGAGTTTTCTAACGTTATCATCATATGACGGAAGGACATTGCTGTTACTGATAGTGGTAATGAAGGTTTCCCAAATAGAGGGGAGACCTCTAAGAGTTACAACTACTAGTTCCCTGTTTGGTACATTTTCTCCAAGCCTCTGCAATTGATCTCTAAGACGAGAGATCCTCATAATGTAAGATTGAACAACTTCCCCTTTGTTCATCTTGAATTCCTTGAGTTGATCTTTCAAGGTGATGATCTCATTTAGGTTGTTGACTTCATACATGTTGGTTGTCTTGTCATACATATTTTTAGACTTTCTTAAATTGTCAACATAAGCAAGTAAATGATATTGTAAACCATCAACTATAATTTGCTTTGCTTTAGACTCATCTTTCTTGTACTTGTTCATGAGAGAAGCGGAAGCATTTTCTGGAGACTCAGGCA